>PVIU01002678.1:0-165025 GCA_004026605.1 Ondatra zibethicus | reverse complement strand
GAGTCTTTTTGAATGCACTCCTTCCAAGGCCGGGAGGGAGGGGGGTGAGCCTTGGACTTCCAACAGGGCAGGGCACCATGCCCTCTTTCAAGGAAGAAGGGAGAGGGAGGAGGGGTGGGGGGGTAGCGGGAGGGGACCGGGAGAAGGGGAAGAAAGGAAAAAATGTTATTTCTTTAATTATGTTTTTGAATGGAAAAAAATAAAACACTGTAAAAAAAAGTTAAACTAGGGGCTGGAGAGATGGCTCAGTGGTTAAGAGCATTACCTGCTTTTCCAAAGGTCCTGAGTTCAATTCCCAGTAACCACATGGTGGCTCACAACCATCTGTAATGAGGTCTGGTGCCCTCTTCTGGCCTGCAGACATACATGCAGACAGAATATTGTATACTTAATAAATAAATAAATATTTTTTAAAAAAGTTAAAATACCAAGTTAGAGCAAAGAGCTGCTGGGATACTGAGGAAAGCTGAGAAAGACTTGCCCAGGTCTGGAACACACTTGAGATCTGTGGTGATAAACTTAACATAAGAACTAGTGTTCTTCCCCAGCCATGTGAGCCTCTTAGATGCAGGAATACAATGCATGGGCAGGGAGCTTTAGCCAACAGGAAAGACTGAGGTTTAAGTAGGGAAGGGAAACAAGGGTATATGCAAGAGAGAAACACAGTGATGGACAGAAACTGAAAAGTTTTCTCTGGGCAGGGATAGTTGCACTGGGTTAGGCAGAAGGGGCAGATAGAAGCTGGAAAGCCCTTGAGTTCAGGATGGCTGGACTGCAGGCAGCAAAAGAAGCAATTTGGAAAGATAGATAGAATTGTCCAGAATTTGTTGCCCTTAAAATGATGACTCTGGGTTTGCAGGAATTGATGATGGCAAGGTTGTAGGTGCAGGCACTCCTGTAGGTGAGCATGACTAAGGTGGAGTTGGAGAAGGTGTTATTGAAGAGAAGAGGTCAGTCACGAACAGGGATGAGTCATCCCCACAAATTCTGATGTTAGAAAAAAAAAACAATGTCAAAGGCAGTGACCCAGGATTTCGAATATTTGATGACTAATAGCTGAAAAGGAGTGAACACAGGTCAGCATACAATCTCAACAGACAGAGTCAAGGCTGTGTTAGCCAACAATGTGCAAGTTGACAAACTGGGATAGAGATGAGCTAGAAGGAAGAAAGGCCCATCAGGAAATAGTAGTGTGACGTGAGGAGGGTGCCTCCTTCAAGTGTAGACTCTGAGGAGGAAAGGCATCATTCATTTGAGAAAGCTGCTGAGGCATTGCATCTTGGGTAGATGTCAGGAGTTCTCAAAAGCCCAAGGTTAGAGGATTAATTCAGCTGCACTCCAGAAGGCCTGGAGAGCTGGGCAGGAACTTGGTCAATGGGCAGCTGTACAGAGTTGTGCAGATAGACCTTCTGACAAAGATCATAGTGATGTAAGAGACCAACCATCTTTGTCTCTCAGGACTATGTTGTCCTTAGATATCCATGGGGCTGTCCTGAGATTGTTCTGCCTCAAAGGCATCCAGGACAGTAATGTCTAGAGCAAGGAAGGATCTACAGGTCTAGGACAGAAGACAGGGTCAAGTTGGAGATGAAGAGCTAAAGTCAGGCGGCCTATCTTTGGCTAGTACAGCTGTTGGAATATGTGAGACCACCCAATGGTAGGCACCATGTGAGAGAAAAGTAATGTATCCTGCAGAAGCTCTACCCCAGCACCCCAACACCAAGAAGTGAGAGAGTTAAGAAAAGCTAAACAAGAGACGGGGGGGAGCATCCAGAGGAGATGAAAGTCAAAAGCACAGGACTGTGCGGAGGACAAGGTCCCTGGCAAAGGCTGCAGAGAGGTCGCTTAAGGTAAGCTCTGAAAACTTTCCATTGGGTTTAGCATAGCGAGCCACTGATGCTCTTGAAACTGCAGCTCCTTGCAGGAGGCCAGACAGTTAGAGGTTAAGGAGGGAATGAGAAGTGCGGAGAGAGGCAACTCCATCCCATGTCTCCTTCTAGCTAGAGAACTCTGAGAAGCCTGCGTGACCACTCCAAACCTCTGCTATCCAACCCACAACTAGGAACATTAATACTGGCTCATTGGATTGTCATGTTTAAGTAAAATTATATAAAACATCATCTGGTAAATAAAAGGTATGCCATAAATAATCATGGTAAATGTGGCATTGGTAATTGCTACTGCTTGCCTATGAAGAACTTGAAAAATAAAATTGCAGTAGGAAAGGGCTGTAGAGTTGGTAGATATATTTTTATTTTATTTTGATGTTTTTTCCCATAGAATAGATTCACTGGAGCAGCTGCCGGCTTAGAGATTGAAAATATAGCTGCAAGAAGTGAAGACTACTGTCCCTTGTTGAAATGAACCCTTGACCCTGGATGTATCCACTCATATTATAAGGAACAGAGCTGACTTGGAAAACCCTCAAATGCATTTGGAAAAAGTCACAAGGGTTCCCAGAAAGTGTGGCTGTTCAGAAACCTCGAGCATTGCCATCCGCAGCTTCAATAGGCCTTATCGCTCCAGCTGTAATACGCTTTCTGCAATGAAATGCTGTTGATTATATAGCCAGGCTATGATTTTCTGATTTGTGCAACAATATCTTGCTGGAAGGAAGATAGATTTTCATGCATTGAATTCCTAATCCAGTGCCTAATTCTGTCCCAGGTACAGTAAATCTTGATGTGTTACCTGAAGGGAAAGCTTCGATTTCTGGGAAATGAATATTATAGAGTTTTCTATGACCCAAAGAGACTAGCGCAGCAGGTGCGGGCTGCGCACTGTGGTTATTTTGCCAGCTGCATTAAGATGCTGGATCTGGAAACCAGCAAGTGTGCATCCTGATTGACCATCCTCTGTGTCCAGTGGCTTCTCAGCTTCAGCAAACTCAAAATACAACAGTTAGATTAGCACCTACTTATCAAAGATAAGCTGTGGAAAGGTTGAGTGTGAATATCAGTGTCATGGACATTAGCAGTCTCTCTAGCTTGGGAGGAGAAGGGGCAGGTAAGTGGAGCACAAGGGCAGCTGCAGAGGGTTGGTAGGGAATGGACTCCTGTAAACCTTTCAAGTGTAACTCAGTTTACTACCTACTGGAAGTTCTCTCTGCTTTTAATGAGCTCAGTGAACAAGAGGAATGTGATACAAAGTAGTGGCGAGAAAGTGCTCCCTGTTCTCTTGTCCCTGCCCCTGGAGGTGAGCTAGGGTCAGTCCCTCGCTGGTACTTAACTACTTGAAACTGCTTTTACTGAAGGCTCTAGAGCAGCAGCTCTCAACCTTTCTAATCTTTCAACCCTTTAATACAGCTCCTCATGTTGTGGTGACCCCCAACCATAAAATTGTTTGTTTTCTACTTTGCAACTATAATTTTGCTACTGTTATGAATAGTAATGTAAGATCTGCTATGTGACTACAAGGGGGTTGCAACCCACAGTCTGAAAACCACTGCTCTAGAATCTCTTCCCAGGGATGGGGTGATGGCTTCTATATGGAGCTATGGCTCCATATCTATTTCCAAAGACTTCAGGAAAAGCCAGTTGTCTCTGTCAACTGGGGAAAGGGTCAGAAAACTAAGGGAAGCCTTAGTCACTGGTGTACACCTGACAATAATAAGGACCTAGAGAGAACTGTGGAAGAACCTAGTATTGGATGATTTTGAGATCAGAATGAACTCACTCCCTGATGTGGGATTTCCCTCTGCATGCTGTGAATACCATTGGTTAATAAATAATCTGCTTTGGGCCTATTGCAGCGCAGTATAGGGTAAGGTGGGAATTCCAAGCAGATAGAGGAGGAGAGAGTAGGTGGAGTCAAGGAGACGCCATATAGCTGGCAGAAGACAAAGATGCCCACATGCCAGGAGTGAACCAGGAGCCTCATGGTAAAATATAAAATAATAGAAATGGGTTAATTTAAGACATAAGAGCTAACTAGAAATATGCTTAAGCTATCGACCAAACAGTATCACAATCAATACAGTTTTCTGTGTGATTATTTTGGGCCTGGGTGGCCAGGAACAAACAAGCAGTCTCCATCTACAGCTCCCCATATCTCACTGTGCTCCACATCCTAGATTGTTCCTTTGCCCACTCTTCCAAGAAGTCCCGGGGACAACAAAGTTGAATGGGTATAAAGGAATATAAGATTCTAAATTAGTCTCCAACATGAAGTGGATCGTTGAGGATAAAGGGGGCACTAGTAGAAGTCTGAGCAAGTGAGGGACCTTGAGTAATGGGGTGGGGATGATCTATTGTGGGCTGAAGTGGCTCAGACATAGAATGGAAGGGAACCTAGGGCTATGTCATGGAGGGGTCTAAGTGACAGACCAAGGACTTTGGATGCGTTATTGTGTGCAGTGGGAATCACTGATGACTCTGGAGTGGAAGAGGATTGACAGAAATCTGCTACAAGACA
The DNA here is from genome assembly GCA_004026605.1 of Ondatra zibethicus. Taxonomy (NCBI): domain Eukaryota; kingdom Metazoa; phylum Chordata; class Mammalia; order Rodentia; family Cricetidae; genus Ondatra; species Ondatra zibethicus. Next base: position 160,612 of record PVIU01002678.1, on the reverse strand, counting down.
TGGTTTCATCAGTTTGTGCTAAAAATGAGAATGTTCTTTAATGCCTATTGTTTGAATAATGAGCATTGTTAGGGCTAATCATTATTTCTTAGAAAATGTTATTAATGTGTGTTCATCTATTTCATAGATAATATAAACAAGGTCATCTGGGTATATTTTACATTGCAAATAGCCCATTTAGCTTAGAAACTCATAATTGTGTCCCTGCTGAATCTATCCCAGTGCCCTGGGTACTGTGAGACTACAGTACACAGACTCATATTTCTGCCTCCAGCTGAAAACTTTTGGAAGCAGAAAGATGAGTTGAGAATAATTCACTACCACAGACATCCAATTTAGTCAAGATTCTTAAGGTCTTAAGTAGCAGAAGCTAGTTCAAGTCATCTAAGGCTAGCTATGGAGATAAGCTACAGAAGCATTCACTAAAATACTATGGTCCTGACACAAGGGGATCCTGGAATGGCAGAGAGAAGCAGGTCTCCCCAAGGGCTAGCATTGGTGACATCCTAGCCTACTTGCCTCTGTTGGCCAATGCCTTCTACTGCATGTATCACATGGCTACTCCCCAGTGCTTTGGGTCTAGCCAACCTCAAAAGGTCCCTTGAAACCAATGCTTCTCAGCTCAAAACAGTTTCCAAGATAGAAACTGGATAGCTTCTGTCCTCACCCCATCAACGTTGGAAGGAAAGTGGAGATGGTTCATGTGGGATAAGAAGTGCTGAGCCCGACTGATGTCTATGGAGTGGTAGTCAGTTCAAACAAGGAGCATGTGTGAACAGAACCCAGCTAATTTACCATCTTTGCCAACATGGCCTAAGAAACTTCAAGGACTCTGCAGTTTAGGGATAAATAGTCCCTCAAAGTTGATAGATTTTTGGAAGCCTTCCTGAAGAAACAAGCTTTAAGGGGTGCATGGTATCCAGGGTCACACAATTAAGAACCTGAGATACATTGAAGTGTTTCTTTTTTAATTAATTTATTGTTTTAAAAATGATCTTTTCCCATTTTACATACCTATCCCAGTTCTCATGTGACAACCATGCATCAACACACTTGGCGATTTTTACATAGGTCCTGGGTCTTGAACTCATGTCTTCCAGTTTCTACAGCAAGCACTTTACTGATTGAGCTCTTTCCCCAGCCCCAAACCTTCACCTTTTACATTGTTTAATCTCATCCTGCTTTTGTGTCTAAGTGACCAAATATAGCTGCCTCATTTGACCTTCGTTGTATTTCCCAGTCCACCTGCCTAGCAGACACTGACCAGCAGTGCTAAACCATAATTCCAAATTCCTTAGAGGAGAGGATCTGTTTGGCCCAACTTGGGCCAGATATATTTGTGATTCAAGTCTACCGTGGCTAGGGATATACAAAATGCCAGAGTTTAAATGTGGTTGTACTGAGTGGTGGCTCAGGTCTATAATCCCAGCACTGGGTAGGAGGTTGTTAGCCCAGGATAATTGCTGTGAATTTGAGGCTGCATACGTCTTCATAGTGATTTAGAAGCCAGAAGCCAACCTAGGATACAGAGTGAGATCCTGTTAGCAAACAAGCAAACAAAACCTCAATGGTTATAGCTAACTGTATTATACTGAAAAAGGAGAACTTGAAAAAAAATATAAAACACTCAATACTTGGAAATGTCATAGACATCTATCAATACCAGCAGAGTCAAATGGGAATAAGAAAGCCTGACAAATCTGATGGGTTTAAGGGCAACCTCAAAAATCTTCTCTTTACACTAATAATAATCAACTAGGCATTTTAAACAATACAATTCATAATTGTAAAATTTTTATAAAATATATAGGATTTTAAAACTTTCATGGAAGAAATCTTAAAGTTCTAAAAAATACAAGTACAGTCTAAACAACAGTCTGAATAAGAGATTTGTGCCACAGTCCCAGATGGCACAGCTAAGTACTTCAAGAACGCAGCACTTTCCATGTGTTTCTTGGCCATTTGCACTTCATGCTTTGAGAACAGCCTGCTCATTTCATTAACCCATTCATTGATTGGGCTGTTTGATTTCTTTATATTTCATTTTTAAATGTTCTAGATATTAATCTGTCAGAAGTGTAATTTGCAAAGCTTTTCTCCCATTCTGTACGCTGTCCTTTCACTAGGTTGGACAAAGCTTTTCTCCCATTCTGTAGGCTGTCCCTTCACTCAGTTGGACAAAACTTTTCTCCCATTCTGTAGGCTGTCCCTTCACTCGGTTGGACATGAAAGCAGAAGTGAAATCATCTGAGGGAACAGGGGAGAAGTCAAGCGGAGGGGTGGAGCATGGAGCATAAAACATGCCGAAGTCTGTCATATGCTCATCCGAAAATGTCTTTACGGAGCCCAGGACCATATGTAATAAATGCATGCCAATAAAATATAAGAATACCAACTGTCCTGGAATTAGTCCATAAATTCAGCACAATTCCAAGCAACTCTCTATGCAGAGCTTAAAGGAGCGTTCTAAGTATGGCATACAGTTTACATGGCAGCAGGAATACAGGAAGAATTCCCTATGAGGTGTTCAGAGCTTCCACCTGCATTGCCTGGAACCAGTTGGGAAATTGTCCTTTGTTCCTCGGTTGACCTGCAGAGGTGATGCAACCCAATCACAACTTTCAAAAGACTTTTATAAAGAAATTAAAAAGATGATTCTAAACTCTAAGTGGCAATGTGGAAGATCTAGAAAAGCCAAAACAGTGTGGAAAAAGAAGAGTAGAAGAGCCTACTCTACCAAGATCTACAAAGAGAGTGAAGTAACTAGGATGCTATGCTGTCGGCATAGAGATTAATAGAAGAGGAAATGCCAAATATGCCCATAATATATTGCTATTTCATCAAGGTCCCACACTAATTCCATGGGAAAGAAAATAGTTTTAAAAGGACACTGAAATTTCTGCAGAGGGGAAATTAACATTCAAATTTATCTCAAGCTTATACATAAAAATTGAGATCATATACTTAAATGTAGGAGCTAGTACCATAAACTTTCTTAATTGAAACAAAACACAGCTTTGTGATCAGGAGCGGGGTCCCAGTTAGTTTCAGCTGTCAGCCTAGCAGAATCTGAGGGAGTCTGGGGGAGAGATTTTCCAGATCAGATTGACCTGTGGCCATCTCTGTGGGGGTTTGTCTTGCTTAAGACTGATGTGGGAGGGCTCAGCCCACTGAGGGCAGCACCATTCCTGGACAGGTGGATCCCTACTCTATAAGAAAATTAACTGAGCATGAACCAGGGAGCAGGACAAAGCAGCCCCGTGTGCCTACATGGTTTCTGCCTTTGAATCCTGCCCTGACTTCTTTAGTGGTGGATTGTCATCTGGAAGTTTAAGCCAAATAAATGTTTTCATCCCTAAGTTGCTCCAGACAGAGTGTTTACCACAGCGGTAGGAAGCAAAATCAGAACAGGTGGGTAAGAGTCTCTTAATCAAAACTGAAAAGTAATTAACTCTAATTTTCAATTTAAAAAACTCAGTAAATTGGGAACCCACAAAATTAAAACTTTCTACTAACCAAAAAGAAATGAAAGAGCAAGGCAGATTGGAAAAACACTCTTTATTTTTCTGGCAAAAGTTTCAAACCCATCAAATTGAACATACTGAATGTTCCTATAAGTCAGTCTTGGAAAAATAATCCAAGGGAAAAAAAAAATCAAGTATCTAAAGAAAAAAATCACTCCAAAGGAGAATAGCCAATAAGGTGCTCAATATCATAGTCATCAGGGGAATGTCAATTAAAAGCAGAACAAGGTACATCCCATGCTCACTAGCATGGCTTCTGTCTGAAACGTTAGCAGCCCTCAGTGCCAGTGGATGTGGGACAGCTAGGACTCCAAGGTAAAGAGTAACTACTACAATGATTTTGAAATGTGTTTGTCCTTTTAAGAACCAGAGATCTTTTACTTGGCTATTTTACAAAGAGAAATGAAAAACATGTCCACATGACTTTTGCTGTAATATGTATAATAACTTTTCACACAGTGTAAAAAACAAGAGCACTGCACATGTCCCTCAGCAGGAAAATGAAAATAATTTACTTTGCAATAAAATGGATCGAATACTAATACCTGCAACAACAATATTGATCTTAAGTCTAGAAGATAGCAACTACCTAACTCCGTTGATATGAAATTCTCAACTAGGTAAAACCAATCTATGGAAGTCATAAACAGGTAATGACGATGGTGGGGGGAGGGATTGACAGAAAGCCACAAGAAAAAAATGGGGTAGGACTGATAAAAGTATTTTAGACTTTAGGTACTCTTGGATAATTACACGTTTTTATACTTCTACATAAATTGTTGAGGTGTTCCTTGAAATCAAAATACTAAGAGATGATAAACATTCGGTTGAATGAACTTGAACCTATAACTTTTGATGTATGCTAGTTATACCTCAATGACTTCTATGGAAGAAATAAAAAAATCTATAGTTAAATAAAAACAACCCAGAGAAGAAAAATAAACAGGATAAGCCCACTTCATCAGATAATAAAATATACTATAAAGCCAAAGTAATAAAAACACTCAGGTATCGGCCTACAAACAAAATACAGATCAATAGCACACAACAGGGAGCCAAGGCAGACCTATTATCATATTTCTTATGTGATAACAGCAGTGCAAATCAAAGATGATATTGTTTAATAACAGTATTGGAGAAGCTAGAACACAGAAAAAATAAAGCTGAATCCTTACCTAATATATTACTCTCTTCCAAATAGATGAAAGATCTAAATGCGTACAAAAACCATCTGAAATGGACAGAATTAAATGCGCAAGAATGTACTGCAACACAGCAATAGAGAAGCACCTTAAACAGTACTTCAAAAGTACCAGCCGCCGTAGGTAGACCCGACTATATCAAAACTATGCAATTTTCAGTTCCATGAGAGATATTTAGTGAGTATGCATCGGCGACAGAGTGAAAGAATATTATTTATAACATTTGATATCAACAGAGAATATATTACTTAGAGACTACAAGAAAGTCCTGTAAATGAGTCAAAAGGCTAGTAAACAACCCCAAATTAAAATATTCAAAGGCTGTGGCTTAACCGTTTAGAAACGGAAACTCAAAGGGCATAGGAAGCATGTCATCAAAAAATGTTAATTAACAATTTTATCAGAGCTTTATTAAACTGAACAAGCTGTAAAACTAGATAATGCCAAGAGCTGGCGGGAAGGTTGGAAACATTACAATTTCCATGTGCTACGGTACAGCCATTCCAGAAACCAGCCTGATGGTGGCCCATCAAATTACGTACACAAATATCTGAAGCCCCAAGGTCTCAAACCAGGGACAATTGCCTGAGGTGCCTATTTAACATATCCGAGTGGACCTGGCTACCAGGTGCTCCCTCCATCCCTCAGTCCCCTCCTGTTACAGGACCCTCCTGCTCGGCATACCCTGCCTGTGATCCTAAACTTCTCCAGCCCAGGGACTGGGCAGTCCGTCCCAATATAATCCAGCCATTTTGATTACCCTTTCTCTTTTGGACCTCCTGGCTGCTGCAGCTGGTTCCCTTCTCTCCCCTCTCTCTTCCCCCTCCTCACATGACTAAGGATTCTTCCAGATGTCCCTGCCTCCAGCTGTGCCCTTCTTTTATCCACAATAAACCTTCACCTCTGCCATACCTAGGAGCAGGCATGTCCTTTCCTTTTTGGTTTATTTATTTTTTTCATTCCTCTAGTGCTGAAATCCAGGACCAGTCATATTTCTTTCCTCTCTTCTTTCTTTTTTCATTTACTCCACTGCTCTGCTCCTGGGTATATATAAACCCCAAGCAGTTTTCAGCAAGGTACAAAGGGCACAAGTATAAAGATGTTGGACTGTTTTGGGTTTCAGGGATGGAAGAGTGTCTATGTAAACCAAAGCGGATGATCAAAGTGGCATATGTACACGACTCAAATATCTGCAGAGTTAGTGCCAAAGAACTATGTTGTTTACCTCAATTTTATTTGAAAATGTTTGCAGCTCCAAGAACCTAAACAATTCACCCAAGGTCATGGTTTGCAAGAGGCAGTGCCAGAACTCAGACTCAGTATCAAAATGGGTCATCCCTTCCCTGTCACCACCCCAGGCCAAGCCGATCTTCTCAGCTGGGTGGCTGCCATGGCTTCCCACCGGACCTCCTAGGCCACCCTAATCTTGCTCTCTAGACCATTCACACAGCTCCTGGAGTGACGGCTTATGAAGCATATCTAATCCTGACACTGTATAGCTTGAAACCTTTCACACAGCTCTTCTTGTCCTGTGGCATTCAGAATGGAATCCAAACTGCCCATGCGTCCTACAAGCCCTGGAAGCCTGGACCCCAGCTCTCATCTCTATGTGTGTTCCATCTGGCTCTTTCAGCTTAGCCATACTGAACACTTGGCTCTCCATTAAGCAGCTCCAGAAGACTCCAGCCCCAGGGCCTTCCCGCTGGCCTTCGTGTTTTACATCCCTCTGCATCAATTCTCCTGGTCTCAGTGTTCGGAGAACAGCCTTCCTCAGAACAGCCTCTGATGACCACCATATCTGGATTACTCTGTCTTCAACTATTGTCCCTTGCTAATGCTGTACCATGCTTTGTTTTTGCCACATAACCATACCCGGTATTTTTGTTTGTTTCTTGGGTTTTGTCTCCCGTATTAGAATGGAGACAGACACCATGCTGACCAGAAATCTGTACAAAACCTTATCCAGGAGATACAGAGGAGTTTTGGGGTGTCTGAACCCTAAATCTATGTCCCTTCTTAAGACACCAGTCATAGCTTCCAAAATCAACTGAAGATTTTGTAGGGTCAATGGGGCCAGCAGTGAAAGTCACCTTAGCTGGAAAGCAGGTCTGGCCACCAGAGGAGAACCGTTTGCCATGAGTCAGGTTGTAGGAAGAAAGGGAACTGGATCTCTGAGACCTCAATGTCAAGACGCTCTGAGCTTTCTGTCTCCAAAAGGATGAAAACAAACTGTCCAATCCAGCCCTCTGCCCCAGGCCAGTCATCTTCTCTGAGCCCCAGGAGTTCTCATGAATCCCAGGAGAGAAAGAGACTTCACAAAGGGCCCACAGAAACCCTTTTCTAGGTCTTCTGGGCAACACAGTAAGAAATGCATCCTGATTTTTCCTAAATTTCTCTGCTGCAATTTTCTCTCATTTCTGCCCAGCAATGGACTAGATAATCGAGAAATAAATAAAGGGATAAAGTGCTATGGAAATACCACGCATTTACCCAAATCAAACAGGAGACTTTATCCTGGATTGTAATGGCGTCTCTCTTGTTAATCCCAGCTGGTTCTCTGAATCTGGCCCTTGGGGCTGAGCTTGGCACTCAGCCTCCGTAAAAATGCCACTTCTAGTAGTCTCTCCTAAAGGAGCTATTGAGAGGATCATCAGAAGAGCTGCCTCAGTAGGGAGGAGAACAAATCACTTTTCAAACAACATAATGTCCTTCTAAAAGCACATCCCTACCCACTTCCACCCCCACGAAATGTGACATTCGGAGATCCCAGGAACTCTAGCTGAGCCATAAAACCACTCTGGCCTCCAAAAGGAGGCCAGGCTGTTCTTACTCCTAAGCCTACTGAAGGGTCACGTGTACAAGCCTGGGTTTACTACTTGGAATTAAGCTTTGAGTCTTCAGGTTCTGCATCTATGGTGTCGCCAGCTACAGGCAGAGGTCTGGGCTCAGAAAGGGCCGCTGATCATTTCTACTTCCTCCTGTTGCTGACCATGGCCTAGCCAAAGGTGGGTGGGAAAATTGTATAGTACACCAGGCTGTCTAATTGGTTCAGGAGTTCCCGTAACTCAGGACTAACCAGGCAGACCTCAGCTCCCTCCCTCAAACTACAGCTCTTGTTTCAGTTATGATTTCAGAGTGACACTTGGTACTTCTGGTCCGCCTCCACTCCAGAGACTAGCACACATCCACACCTTCCTGCAGCTACTATTGATTGTGCATCTACCACTCCTGGAGACAAGCGGAGCTTAAGCGTGCGGTAACTGTGCTTACCCCTCACTGCTTCCACCTTTTATAATGAACATCTAGACACTCCAACCCTGCACTGATATCATTGTCGTTAGTTCACACGGTCAATATCCATTTGCCTCTGCTCTAACAACAATCCAGGTAGTTTGACTCACACTTTTAAAAAGCAAATGGCATTTGCAGTCTTTAGTTTGGTTTTTCCCAGTTGACCCGGATTAAAATTTTACCCAGATTAAAAAAATATATATATTCTACAATGTGTTATGTTGCCAAGATGTATTGACTGTATATTTCCTCATCAATTTACCATAAGTTTACGGGGCACATCCCCACAGTAAATTGAGAAGCATCTGTATAAGCATCAATACTTCACTAATTTTTACTGCTCGCCTCTTTGTCCTGTTAAATTCATTCAGTGGATTTTTTTTTCACATCAGTTATTGTATTTTTTTTACTCTAGTTTGTTCCTTTTTATGGTTTCTTTTTCTTAAAATAAGATTTTTCTTCTGTTCATTGAGAGCATGCTTTCATTTACCACGTCAGGCCTGGTGATGATAGCTTCTCTCAGCTGACCTCAGCTTACTGTCTTCTGACCTTGGGTCACATTGCTTTGGCTCCCCCTGCTGGGAATTTTGAGTAGTTCCCTGGATATTGGCTGCGCAGCGTGGAGTGTGTTACACTCCTCTGAAGAATGTAATACTTTCCTTCGAACAAGTGACCTCCTTAGAGTGAAATTAGAAACATTTATTTTTTTAGGTAGCTCAAATCCTAGTTAATAGTTTGTTTTGGGCTGAGCTTTTTTGAGTCCCCCACCAGCCCATTTCTTCATGTTTCAACACTCCAAAACCTTCTTCTTCCTTCCCTTCCTCTTTCTCTTCCTTCCTTCCTTCCTTCCTTCCTTCCTTCCTTCCTTCCTTCCTTCCTTCCTTCCTTCCTTCCTTCCAACTACCAAGGGCCTCCAAACACTTGGGTAACTTTGTTGTATTACTCTATGATTTATACATGTTTTCTGTAGCTGTTGAAACTGTAGCAACTCACTAGCCCTGTTCCCACACCTTTACCTTCCTTTGTTCTTCACTCTTTTGTCTCTTTGTTCAGACTAATTATCACCCTGCCTAACAACTTCCCTTCGGTAGCTTCCACAGCAAATCCTTTTGTATAGTAGTTATCTCTGTTAGAGTTTATCTTAAAATTATTCTTTTTGTGATTTGTGTGTGTGTGCATATGATTGGATGTGTGAATGTACTTGTGTATGTATGTGGGTATATATGTGACATATCATATCACATATGAAGGTCAGAGGAGAGCCTCAAGTGTCACCACAGTCCTCATCTTCCACAGCATTTGAAGTGAAGTCTTTGCTGGGTTTTTTGGTTTTTTTTTTGTTGTTTTTTTGTTTGTTTGTTTTTGCTGCATTCACCAGGGAAGCTGGCTCTCCAGCTCCATCTTCCTCCACATTCCCTGTGGAAGTGCTGGGGTATCAGACACGTGCCCTAAGTGTGCAGCTTTTACTTGAGCTCTGGGAATTTGAGCTGTGGTCCTTACTCTCGGGTGGCAAGTTCTTTCACCTGCTGAGCCCTCTTCCCAAACTCTCATCTTTATTTTTGAAGATTGTTTTGCAGACTATATAATTATAGATTCACGTTCATAATCTTGCGTCATCTAAAGATGCCATTTTTCATCTTTTGGATTTAACAGTTTCTCTTGAGAGGAATTGTTGCTGTTATGAGACTGGCATCTTTCCCCCTACTCTTCCAGACACTTAGCAGAGATTTCCCTTTGCCTCGCCTTCCCAGTATCTTGTTACAATGTGTCTGGGTATAGTTTTCTTTGTGTGAGTTCTGGTTAGGGTCTGTAGAATTTTTTTGATGTGTTTCTTGGTACTTTCCTTTTTATTCCTCAGCCCCTGAACTTCAGATAATTGCCTTTCCCATGTTTCTGTGTTCATGGTCCTTCCAGGTTAGACCTTTTCACTGTGTCTGCTGTATCTTTCTTACTTGTGTGCACTAGTGTGTGGGTTTCATTCTTTTTCCTCACTCTGCCTCACTGTCACTTTATCCCCTGATAACTATTTGGCCGGTTTCTTTGCTTTTTGTCTGATCTAACCAAATGTTGCGACTAATTATTGAGTTCCACATGACCATAACATTAGTTTCCAAATTTTCATTTGATGTTTTTAATGCATTTAATGTCATTTTTGTCCTTTGATGCAATTTCTCCCTTTCTTATATTTTTCTAAAGCATACCAGCTGTACTTTAATTTACAATAACCTGATACCCTACAGGTATGTTATATTATAAATGCACTAATCTTGATAATTAGTCATTTTATTTTCATCTTTTTCTAGATTCACTAATTTTGTCACATATCAGATATTGTGTCTGAACAACTGAAGTAATAATTTGAACAACCAGATAATGTCATATTCTTCCCAAAATAATTTTCTCTTATTTCTATCAGAAATTTAGGAAGGGCCCAGGTTAACTGAACCCAGACAAAAATTGAAATGGCTCAGACTGGACCCAGACAAAAATTGAAATGGCTCAAACTGGATGTATGATCAGTTGTGTATGATAGCTTGTGTCCAGTTTAACTCTGTTCTTAGGTGGTACACTTTTAGCCTTAACCAAGCCCCTTGAGTATTCACCAACCTTTGCCATATCTTGCATTCTGAATTTACATTATTGTCCCCTACATCCATCCTCTAAAGATTCATCTTCCCAGATTCAGTTTTATCTCTCAAAGGTGCCAAATACCCACAAGAGAAGAAAGGGTCAGAAATTAGGCTTTTTTTTTTCTCAGCCTGACTCACTAACTTTCAGTGTAGGTGGTTTTAGCTACACCTTTTGTTCTGCTTTTTAAACTTATTCCCAGTCTGCACTGGCAAAAGTAGACATCTAAAGTCCTCTGTTCTCACAACTTGAAATTTTGAGAACATAAATCTAGAGGTTTGGGCAACCGTATTACCAGCCTGAGGGAGAAGCTGCTCAAGAATGTTGCTCTCTGTTTGTTATACTGCAAAATGATGGAGGTTAGGTACAAATAAGATGTGTAATGTCTGATCTAAGTGTTCGGCTAATATTTTTTATGGATGGTTAAGTGAAGATCAATCCAGCTTTTGTCCTCAGTGAATTCACGGTCAGATAGGAAGTATGAGGTATGGGGGGAAAAATACACAAGCAAATGGGAGGCACAGAGAATCATGAAATGGGTAAGGGGCACCAATTAAGTGCCATGAATGTGTGAGAATGCAGCTCAGCCTCTGGCGTAGTTGGCCTCCTTGCTGACCTTTCATTTCTCCCTCTTCTCCCCAAGAAAGAATTTTATGCTGCATGGAGAGAGTAGTTGAGGAGTAAGCAGGCCCATATATTTAAGGTGTTATATCCTAACCAGATTTCATCTACACGTTCCCACTGCTGCCTGCTTCTGCTGAGTTACCCAGAGGCAGCTAAGCCTAGGTCAGCAGTTTTGATTTGGCACCTGGACCAGGAGAAACAGGATCACTCAAGAACTTCCAAGAAGTGCAAATTGTGGCTCCTCAATCCAGGTTATCTAAATTAGCAACTGCATGGAGAAAGAGACCTGCCAACTGGCACCAGAAAAAAAAAACCTTCCAGATGTTTCTAATATACATCTAATATACAAGTTTGAGAAGCATGACTGTCTGGTGTATTTTTTCCAGAGTTTCTCTCTACTTTAGTTTCCTTCATCTAGAATCTAGAGTTCTTTGCTGACCTAGAACAGTGTATGAGGCTAAAACAACAACAACAATTCTGAGAGGTCATAGGATGGGCAGGGGTAAGGACAAGCATAGGGAATAGGTGGTAAAATTGTTCTTGGCAATAGGAGGCTTAGAAAAGTAAAGGGTACTTGAGGAACAGAGTTCCTTCAACTCTTTCCTAATGCCTGAAATTGGAAGTATAAAATGCTAGATTATATTTGTCATCAGACCAAGAAAACAATTTTATACTTGTTTCCCAATTTAAATTTTAATATAAATAAAATGTCAGGCCACACATAAAAGCCAGTATCATTGGAGCAAGAAGTCACCATTTCCCAAGAACTGCATGTTGACCGCCGCATCAGCCATGGGCCCAAAGCACCATGGCTGAGAAATCTAGAAGACCCACGCTGCCTCCGAGGGACAAACCAACAACAAGGCTTCCCTTAAAGTTCTCATCTGTCTTGCCCTGAGGTGGAGAGCACACCTGGCCTTGACATTTTCTTCAGCCTGTATTCCACGTCTCTGTGCCCTTACTCACACCCACAGTGGGGCAGGATCACGCTGAGTTTCTGAGACTGAGTCTACTATTCCTAAGGTGTGCTCAGTGGGACCTAAAAATGGGAATTGGGCTGCATTATGGCTCTGCTTCGGTGTAACTACATGGAGATGGGTTTCTTGATCTTAGCTCATACTCTAAGCACCTGCTTCATACAAGTGCCAAGCTCCTGTGTGAACTTGGGACAGATTTCATTTGTATTCAGGAAATGGAGGGTGGATTTCTGCTCTGTGTCAAGTTTATATAGAGCTGGGCTCAGCCTTGTATTGTAACACATCCGTGCACCTGTATACAGGCTCATCCAGCAACAACCCCAGGATTCTCCACATCCATCAGATGTGGCCTACCTTCAGGGATGCTCCTCCGATGCTTTCTTGTGTCTGCATCAACTGTATGTCTCACACATGTCCCTGTGGTTCCCGTTTGGGAAGCAACTTGATGCTGATGTAGTTTGGACCCAGGGATTCAGAGTTCCCAACCTATACCAGATTGATCTCCAGGTCCCAGCTGCCTGATGTCAAAAGAGAGACTAAGATCCTGTGAGAGTTAACCAAAGGCGCTAGAAAGATGCTGAGGGATGTCCTGGTTTTCTTGTACTGCTGTGATAAAGACCACGACCAAGGGCAACTTGAGGAGGAAAGAATTTGTTTGGCTTACTCATCCCAGGCCACTGAGGAAAGGAAGGCAGGAACCTGTAAGCTGGAGCTGATGCAGAAACCATGGGGAAATGACTTTCTCCTGAACATCAAAAATAAGTTAAATGTTTTCTTACTGCAAGAGGGAAGAACCAGGACAAAGTCAAAGCAAACCAAAATTCAACAATGTAAAGAGTTCAGTAGTTGATCTCTGGGAGCCTCTCTCAATCCTCTGGGCTCCAACAGGACATTGCCCTGTCTTCCACGGCCCACTTAGCTCACCTCAATGAGTTGGGCCAGCTCCACTCTAGAGCTGCGGCTGTTGTTAGTGGTCACCCCCATGGCACTGGCGTCTCCAAACTGCTGGAGTCTCCACAGGCTCTCTTTCTGGAACTCCAACCTTGCCACATGGTGGCAAGCTTCAACCTTAGTCTTTCTTCATGACCTCTCCAATCCTGGGGTTACCACTGCAGCTAAGGCTGTATCTTCACCAATGGCCTTTCCTAGCCTTTCCCATGATTTTAAGTCTCAGATGCTCTCTGTGATGCCTCCATGCCTTCAAAACCAGTACTATGTGGGAGACCCTTACACATTACCAAGTTCAGCTATCAATACAAGGTACAGCTTTTACACCCTCTGGATCACAGCTTCTGTGTGAAAACTCAAAGGAAACACTTCCCTGAAGATTTAACCTCAGCAATGTTGGTCTTGTCTTAATCACGTCTGATTCTTCAGTCTTAGCCAACCAGCTCAACTGGCCCAGTAAAGCAAAGGTTTCCCTTTAATGGTTTTGACCTCTTTTTAATCACAGTGATCCAGCTCAAGATGGTCAGAATCACAGATGCTTAACTGAAAATATCAAACAAGCAGCCCAATAGAATATTTGCTTCTCTCTGAGACTTCATAAGCCAAGATCCCAAAGTCTATTCTCTCAGAGTTATCTTCCATGGTTTTACAACAGCTTGTTAATTTCTGAACACTTTTCCAGACCAAAACTCCAAAATCCTTCACAATCTTCTCATAACATAGTCAGGTCTATCACAGCAATACCCCTCTTCTGGTATGAATTTCTATCTTAATTTGGCTTCCATTGCTATTATAAAATGTTGACAAAAATCTGTTTGGGGAGTAAAGGGTTCATTTCCTCTTATAACTCTCAGGTCATATTTATTACTGAGGGAAGTCAGGGTGGGAACTCAAGCAAGAACCTGGAGGCAGAAACTGGAGCAGAGACCATAGAGGAATACTGATTAATCTCTTACTCCTTCTGACTTGCTCATTTTGCTTTCTTATATACTCCAATACCAAACTCCCAGAGATGGTACCACCCACAATCAATCATACCAATCATCAATTGGTGTAGGAGGTCCTTCTGTATTTGTGTTGCTTTCATTGGTTGAATAAAGAAACTGCCTTGGCCTTTTGATAGGGCAGAACTTAGGTAGGTGGGAAAAAGAGAACTGAATGCTGGGAGAAAGAAGGCAGGCAAAGAGAGCCACCATGGAGTCACCAGAGTCAGACATGCTAAATCTTTCCCGGTAAATCACAACCTTGTGGTAAACACAGATTAATAGAAATGGGTTGTATCAAGATGTGAGAGTTGTCTAAGAAAAGGCTAGATATAATGGGCCAGGCAGTAATTTAATTAATACAATTTCTGTGTGGTTATTTTGGGGGTTAAGCTAGGTGGGTGCCAGGAACGTGGCCCGCTCCTCATACTACAATCAATCAAGAAAATGCCACACATAGTTGACTACAGACCAATCGGAAGGGGGCATTTTCTCATTTAGGTTTCATCTTCTCAGATGAATCTAGGTTGTGTCAAGTGGACAAATACTAACTAGGAGAAGGACTAGAAACCCAATACTGTTTATTACCGACTTTAATTGTCAACTTGACATAACCTAGAATCATCGGAGGGGATAGTCTGAATTGAGGTTCTGCTTAGGTCAGATTGACCTGTGGGAATGTCTGCGGGGTATTGTCTTATAAACTGATGTGAGAAGGCCCAGGTCATGGCAACTATACAAAAAGGCCTAGCTAAACCTGAGTCAGAGAGTAAGGTATAGCATGAGCCAGCAAGCAGAATTCTTCCATGGTTTCTGCTTCGGGTTCCTGCTGTGATTTCTTTCCCTGACTTCTTTTATGATGGGCTGCGACCTGGAAGCACAAGCTAAAGAAACCCATTCCTCCCTAAATTGCTTTTGGTCAGGATGTTCTATCACAGCAGCAGAAAACAAACCAGAATAATTACTTCAACAAGCATTTTTATTCTGCTTTTTACCAGATACTGTCTTGAGTACTTTATAAATAGCCACACATTTGATCTTTACAAAACTCCAAAGCACAGATGCTTTTTAATCCCTTGATATTCTTCTGTATTATAGATGGGGAAATGAAGGCAGAGAAACTAGATGGCTTTCCCAAGATCCCATGCCAGCAGAGCAGGACCCATGTCCTTCCTCTTAGCTCCCGTGGGGGACTGCCCCCAAACACTGTCCTACCTTCCATCTCATAGGCTCTTCCTCTCTCCTATGTCTTCACTCACTCTTTGCCTTTCATCCACAACTTGTATCCTTGCCTTGCCTTGGCCAAGTCCTACTTGAGTTCTGATCTCAGGTTATACATCACTTTGTGAGGTTAGCCTTCCTTAAGCCATCCAAGTAAAAGTTGCTTCCATCTGCACCTCTAAATCATCTTTACATACTTCCTATGGAAATTAACCATGGGCTAAGTGCGCAGTCATATCAGTTACCAAACAATGCAAGTGTAAAAAATTCTAGGGTATCTTTTATACTCATCAAAATGGAAAGGCTAAGCAAATATGGAAGCATAAATTGGTGACGTGGATCGGCTATTCTTGGTGGAAAGATAATCAGCTAAGTTCAGTGCTGATCAGTCAGTCATATTGAGGTAGATGTACATAGTCATGGGGCTTATCCTGAGCAAGCAGTTAAAGAGGCATGCAAAGTTATACACATGCATCTAAAGCATTAAGATATAAATATGCAACATTAGAAAATAAAGGAGCCATTCATTTATGTGTATATATATATGCTTAAATGTACACATGTCCATGTGTGTATGCATGTGTTTGCACATATAAGTGTTTGTGTGTATACATGTACATATATGTACTTGTGATATACATGTGCTTACATGTATACAACTACATATGTATATATGTATGCCTACATGTACACAAGTACAAGAATGTATACATATGCTTGTGGTGTGTGTGTATGTATGTATGTATGTATGTATATATATATGGTTGCATGCATACCTGTGCTTGTGTCTATACATGTGCTTGTACAGATAGATAGATAGATAGATAGATAGATAGATAGATAGATAGATAGATAGATAGGTGTGTATGTATATATGCTATCAATTTCACTGTATCCATGAGGATTGATGCCTGACCCCCATGTAGATACCAAAATCTGCTGTAAGCTCTGTTGATTAGGGAATACAGACAAGAAATATTTGTGTGTGCTCAGTACAGACATGATTTTCTTTTTCACGTATTTTCAATACATAGTTTATTAAGAACCATGAGCTGAGCATACATATTTACACACATACGTGCATACACACATATATAATTAGAGAGAGAAGGAACTTCCTGTTGTCCCACTTGCACTATGTGTTATGTAAGGTGAACCCTGCTTATTACTCATGGCCAGTGGTGCAGCTCTCCCCATTCTCTCAAGAGCTCTTTATCTTCCTGCGTTTTCAAGAGCGCCTCCTCACCGTGGACTCTAACATCTCTTATCTGCTAACCTGGCACAGCTGGCCAAGCTGGGGTCATGACCATAGTTCTCTCCAGTTTTGTTCCTGCAAACGTCTGATAATGGCTTTGAAACCATCTAACTCAGAGATGAGAATGGGAGAGCCAGTGCCCCTGCCCACACCCTAGCTCATCTGCGCAACTTAGAGGTTGCATCCTGGCACACACCTGCACTTGGGTTTATGGTCCATTTCCAGGCTCAGGATGTGAGCACAACCCACTAGGCAAGTGGCTCTCAACAGGAGCTGTCTGTTAAATACCGTGCATATCAGGTATTTATATTATAATTCATAACAGTAGTAAAATTACAGTTAGGAAATAGCAATGAAATAATTTTACGGTTTGGGGTCACCACATCTTGAGGAACTGTATTAAAAGGTCTCAGCATTATGAAGGTTGAGAACCACTGCACTAAGCTGAGGGCCTTCCTTGGAGACATCCTGGCCCCAAGACTGCTGTCAGTCACTCCTTGGAGCTAGGTTCTCTATTCAAAGGCTCCCTGTGGCAAGCCATTTTGCAAACTGAGCGAGCTGTTTGTAGAGTGAGTAATCACACTCCTGTTAACAGCGCATTGTGAACATCATTAATGTTAATATCGGGTTTTTTTTTCAACCCTTCATTTTGAGAACGAAACATTACTCGTAAGTCCCTGACACATACACTTGAAAAAAAATGTATATGGTTCGCAAATGATTTCAGTTTACACTTCAGAGTCTAGATTGGCTTTGATTTGGTTTTCATAGCTTGGATGACCTCCTGGGACTACAGGAATTATTTTGTGACACAGAGAATGGGATTATGGCAAAATTCAGATTTGGAGCTTGTATAAACACTTCTGAGCACTTGGGTATGAATGTTAAAAAGCTCTGTGGAGATCAGGAAGAAATAATGGGCCCATGAAAGGTGGGGGAGGTCTTGAAAAAAAAACAAGCTGTGAAAGTATGGAACGGGGAATACTAGGACTGGAAAGGCTTAAATAGGGGAAGGTGTGGAAGAAGGGATGAGCCCACCAAACCTAGGGCATAGGGAAGAGCCATATAGAATCATACTGTATCATGAGGTAATTAAAAGACCTTTAATTTTGAAAGGTTTGAATGAAAGCACTCTGCATAAATAAGTCACACTACTTCCAGAATCACTATGTCCTTAAACACAATATTAATGCCAGAAATGGGGCATCTTCCTATGAATGGGTGGCCAAGTCTCAGAAGGTCTCGAAACATGCCGGCTATTGTTTTTATTCTTGGTCACCCACTAGAACTAGATAGTAGGACCTTCTTGCTGAAGATACTACACACCTGGGATACAGATAAATCAAACTGAAAGTCAGCTGAAGCCTCTACCCCACTGGTTAGCACTGGTAGTGCCAGAAGGTGCTATGCCAGCCTGGGGAGGGATCAGCAGTCTCACCCACCTATGGGTCCTAAATTCCACACCATTGAGCTGCCACCCAAGATGTCCCTACTGGTACAACACAGTTGCTAGTAGAAACCAACTTCTTTCTAATTGGATTTGCAGACTGCTCCATGGGAAGATATTCACATCTGGTACCATGGCTCAGGCTGTCACAGGCCTAGGAAAACTTACTACTGATATTAAGTTAAATATGTGTGTATCCAAACCGCCTATTAAACGTTATATTTATACCCTTGGTCTAACAATGCTATCCACCTTGGCCAGAGAAATGTCTTTCTTTAGTGAGCAGTAGTTAATACCAAGATAAGCAATTGGCCACGATGTTGAGAAGTAACAAGTATTGAGACTATCAATATACCTTATTCAAGATCCAGGGAACATGATGGCAAAGAAGACAGTAAGATTGTAAGGACTGGAGGGTAGGAGGATCCTATGAAATACTGTATTCTGGGTGTGGCACGGGCAATGTAAGGGACTACTTGGGAAGAGGGAGGTCTACAGGGACAGGAAAGGGATAAGGGATTGAATATTTTCATAACGCATTGCAAGTATGTGTGAAATTGTGAAAATTAAATAAC
Source organism: Ondatra zibethicus (assembly GCA_004026605.1). Classification (NCBI taxonomy): domain Eukaryota; kingdom Metazoa; phylum Chordata; class Mammalia; order Rodentia; family Cricetidae; genus Ondatra; species Ondatra zibethicus. The sequence goes on along the minus strand of PVIU01002678.1, from coordinate 141,937 downwards.
AAAACCTGTTCTTTAAAAGAGAACAAATAGATGAGCAAGCAAGCAAAATAACTGCTATTTATTTTATAAAACTGGAATTATATTAAATACATTTCTCTGAACTTTACTATATTCTAACTCATTGTCTGAATTGTTTGTAGTCTGCTATGGTGTCCCTAACTCATTGTAGATTTTTGAGATGAGACTTTTCACACATGTTTAAAGGAAGCAAGAGAGAAGTACCATTGTCACCAGATTCAACATTATCAATATTTACATTTTGAAAATCTTGGCTTATGAATCTTCCGTGCTGTAAGCATATTAATGCCCATACCACCCTTACCCTCTCTTCCACCCCTGAAAAGAAGTCCTAGCCCTCTTTGAATATATTATGGGATGTGGTAAGGAACTTTGCAGGTACTGAAATTTAAGTCCCCTGAGATGAGGAGATTGCCCAGGATCATCCAGATGTGCCCAAGCCTTTCTTGAGTGTACACAGAGAAGTTGAAACTATGGACGAATGACCTAAAAATACAGCCTTGCTGGCATGGGAGAAGAGGGCTGTGAACCAGGGCCCTAGACACTGGAAAGAACCAGAAAGTGGACTTTAAACTTCCTCAGAGAAGAGCACAGCCCTGACAAACCCTTGATTTTCACCTCAGTGAGCTCCATGTCAGATCTGTAACTCAAGGAACTGTAAGATAAATAGTGTGTACTTATTTAGACTACTGTGTTCATGACTTTCTTAAACAGCAGCAACAATTCTCTCTCCTCTCTCTCTGTCTCTCTCTGTCTCTCTCTGTCTCTCTCTGTCTCTCTCTCTCTCTCTCCTCTCTCTGGCGGAGACTGAAGTATTTTAAAACCAACTTCAGCTATGCCATTATTTTATTCATAAATAATGTATGGATATACCATATATTATTTACCACATGCCTTACCTAATGAAGAATTAAAAACTAATCACACTATTATACCTCACAAATAAGTGATTGTTTAATAACATGTACTACTGTGTGTTAGAATGTCCCTATTTTCTAAAAATTAACCTATTTTATATTTGATATATTTAATTGGGTTCTAAAGAAAATCTTTCTGTTATGTTTAGCCAGTTTTTCTCTTAAGTCACTTCTAATTAATAATAACTTTTCTCTTTAGATTATGGTGAGTGTGTGTGTGTGTGCATGTGTCCTAAAGGATCTAGTATATTCACTCAGTAGAAGTCACTATGGGTCTGAGTTAAGTTATCCACACCTTCATGTATTAATTAACTTCGGCAGTGAATCAGTTCCCCTCACTGTGTTTTATATGTGTGTGAATGCCCTTGTAGAAGCCAGAGTTGAAGTCAAGCATATTCCACTACTGCTCTCCACATTGGTTTTTGAGGCACAGCCTCTCATTAAACCTAGACTTCACCTATCGCTAAACTAGCTATCTGGCTAGACCCACATATCCTTCTGTCTCCATCCCTCACCTCCAGATGTAACACATCTGGCATGCATCACCATGCCTGGCTTTTATGTGGGTACAAAGAGTCAGAAATCAGGTCCTCATGCACAGCAAGGGCTTTGCTGCTGGGGCATCCCCACTTCTCCTCAGGCCACTGTCTTCTTCAGATGGGCAATTAGCAAACTAAATGAAAAATGACCGTTTTAATAGGAGGCAGGAGAGTGCTTCCTAGAGCAAGGATTCGTGATGGGAAGTGAGGCTAGATGGGATTTCCCAGAAGCTATCATATGCCCACAATACAGGTGAGAGTGAAAACCGAGGAGGAATGAGGACCCAGATGTGCAGGGATGCTCCAAACACTGATCTCATCCACTTGACTTCATACGTCCATGGTCCCTGTTTGAGTTTCTCCCTCATCTCTTTTCTTCTTCTCCCTATTGGCCAGACAGTTGGCAGTAGTTTAAATGTGGTTTAGAACTGTGACCCACACAAGCCATTTGGACTTTTTCTGGAGTTAAAAATTGTGCAGTTCGTGTGATCAAGTATTGCTAATGTCACAGACTAGTAAGTGTAAAGAAAGCAAAATCTTCCATTTCATCATAGGCTGTCTGCCAACATAGTGAATTATCACAAGGGCAAGCCAAGTGCGGAAACACTCCTTTGGAGGAAGGGGGAATAGAGAGAATTATTTATGCTGTGGGTGAAAAAAAGCTAGAAAGGCGGGGGGATCACACCACAGAGGTGGGAGAAAACTACTTCCCCTTCAGTGTGAAATTAGTTTACCTTCACAGAGATTCTGGTCCCATAAAAGCTATAAATATAGCACCCTGATTATTTAAGAGAAAAAAACGCTAATTTTCAAGTTTGTGCTATTTCTAGAGATTCCAATCTGCTATGCAGGAAGTGTGAGCATGCTGATAATTAAGAAACACCATGTTGGGCGATGATAACACACTGCCTCTGGATCCCAGCTCGCAGCACCTTGTAAATATGTCGGGTACACACACGTTAGCAGCTCTCTGATTGCAATACAGTTCAGTGAAGTTTAACTCTGCACGGCAATCCTGGTGCTAGTGTTCCTTGTCATAAAGCAGAAAATGCAAATTCAAGATAATTATTACAAGGGAGTAACGAGAAGCTACAAGCTCAAATAATTTACAAATCACTTCTTCCTGTACTTTCTGTCATCCACCTGCATCAATCGCACAGACCACAGCCATGAGACAAGAGGACATTGACTGAGTTTCTCAATGGCCTTTGAAGACTGAAGCACTAGGCAGTGAGTTCACAATCTCTTCCCCTGTCTGTTCAGCCAGAGCCTTGTCAATTATTCCACCCATATCACCCAAGCCCCAATCTAATGGATTGCCAGATCCCCCATCTTGTGCTGATTTTCTCAGTTTGGGTCACCTTTATCAACTGCTCCACCTGCAGGCTCTGCCTCAGACCTCGCCCGTCTCTGAAAGTTAGAGTCCTGCTTAAGAACCACATGAAGTCTACCTGGGCTCATGCTCTGGTTTGTATGGCTGGACTGATCTTTGAAACCTGTACGTACAGGCTCCTCCCCTACGTCTCTGGGGATGCGGACCTCCCATCACATGCCCTTAACAGAAGTGCCAAGTCATGTATGACTCCCATGTAGCCCAGCCTGATGCAGTTGCATGATCTCTTTCACACCTGCCTCATCCACTGCCTTCACAGGAGAGGGAAGCCTTGAATGTGCCTCTCAGAGCTCACTCTTCATCACAGAACATTGGTGCTTAGTTTCCTTTCAGCCCTGACAGCCGGGAGACTCTGATGAGAGTGTTTCATCCATCTCTTTATCCTCTGTGTGGAACATTGGAGGCTGTTTGAGGCTCCTGTGTATATTCAAGACTCTCAGGAGGTAGCATGGCCAAGTGATCTAAGGTACTGGGTACAGAATTTGAATCTGGGTGTGGCTTTAACTAAGTCACCGAAACAAATGGCCCAGACTTAGAATATATGAGGGCATTGCACTGCCTTCAAACCCCAAAATTACTATATTAAAGGAGGTGAAGAGGGGATTCGAACATTTATTTAAATGCTATAGAGTTAGTAAGCTTCTGAACTATAACCTAATCTCTATCCAATTCGCAGTTTTATACTCAAGAATGAACATGCTGGCCACCACACGGGAGTGCTACTCTTTGTTTTAATTCACATTTCAGAGGCTTCAGTCCACAGCCGCTTGGCCCTGTGCTTTTGGACTCGTGGTGAGACAAACCTGGACAATGGCAGTGTGTGAAGAAGGAAGCTGCTTACCTCATGGCAGACAGTAAGTGTGATAAATGCATAGAGAATTTTATTAGTTTTTAAAATTCTCTGTGCATCAAATTCTCCACCAGTGTTCTCGGACTTGCACTGCTACAAAGCTTGCGTCCTTCTAACATATTTATGGTTTTAGCTTGCCCCCTCCTTATGTGTAAATGTTCTCTGTGACTTTGTACTAAAGAGATCTTTAACAACAGCAAGCTTGGTTTTATTATTTATAGCAAGTATACTAATTATTGTTGTCTGTGTTTTATAAGTGATTTTAAATTTATGAATGCTGATATATTTAGATCTAATTATCGTTGAGTAGCTTTCTGTTTATTTGCTGTTTGCATCTTTCAATTTCCTGTTTGCCTTCTTTACATTTCCCCCTCTTCTGCTGAGCTGCTTTGAAAGTTATAGACTATTTTTTACACTAATTGTGTTCGTTTTTATTCTTTTAAATAAAAAAGATGCAATCCATATACAATATAACTCACCACTCGAAGTATGCAAATCAATGTTCTCTGATACATTAGCAGAGCTGTGTAACTAGCTTCTGGTCAGTTTCAGAATGTCACATCATTCTGAAACCCACACCTATGAGCAACTGCCTTTCATTCATGCTTTACCCTTTCACCCTAGCCCTGGGAAACCTACAGTATTTTCTATCCCTATGGGCTTGTCTGCCTGGACATTTCTTATAAACAGACAATACATATGTTTTTATGACTGCTACACTCACTGAGCATAATATTTTCAAGATTCCTTGATGCTGTAGTGTGTATCATGCCATCATTCCGTTTTTATTGACAAATAATATTCTACTGTGTGAAAAGAACACATGCTATTTGCGCAGACATCCATTGATGAACAATCAGTTGTTAGTACTTATGGCTGTTATGAGTAATGCTTTACACTTTGGTAGAAGCTTTCGCGTGAGTCCATACTTGCATTCTAGGGGTATATGCCTAGAGGTAGGCCATATGACAATTCTGTGCTTCCTCTGTTGAGGACATGCTGGCTACAGTGTCCTTGCCACTGTGCATACTCACCAGCATCTGTCTTATTGGAGTTATTCTAGGGGGTGATGTGGTATTTCACTGATTGTGATTTGCTGTTCCTGATGGCTTATCTTGTTGAACATCCTTTCATATCATTAGGGGTACTTTGAGTGTACCAATTGTGAACATACTGACTGAGAGATTTGTCAGTTTTAAAAATAATATGCTTTTCTTATGTTTTGAAAACATCAGAGATGTATACAATGCATTTTGACTAATCTACTGCCTGCTTCAACTCCCTCTTCCCCCCAAAGTCTCCCACCTAGTTTCATGTTCTCTTCTTTTTTTAAATTACCTACTAAGTCCAACTAACACTACCATGTGCACATAGGTGGTATCACCCAGCATGGCACTGACAACCTAAAAGTGGCAACACACATACCCTTCCAAAAAGTGATTATCCCTTTCCAAGTCACCATCAACTGCTAGTAGTTGCTCAGCTAGGAGCGGAGCCTCAGGAACCACTCTTTTATCCATGCTGGACATTGATATATTTGACATTGTGCAGGACTTGTTCAGGTAACCACAGCTGGGAGTTCATGTGTACAATGGCCAAGCCATGTCTAGAAAACAGAATTACATGGCAGTCCTTCTTGTCCTCTGGCTCTTACACTCTTTCTACCCTCTCTTCCACAATGTTCCTTGGGCCTTGGGTGGTTAGAGGTTGATATAAATGTCCTATCTGTGGATGTACACCTGCAGTCACTATTTTCAATACTGTGACCAGTTATGAATCTCTGAATTAATCAGCCCCTAGGAAGAAGAAGAAGAAGAAGAAGAAGAAGAAGAAGAAGAAGAAGAAGAAGAAGAAGAAGAAGAAGAAGAAGAAGAAGAAGAAGAAGAAGAGGAGGAGGAGGAGGAGGAAGAGGAGGAGGAGGAGGAGGAGGAGGAGGAGGAGAAAGAGAAAGAGAAAGAGAAAGAGAAAGAGAAAGAGAAAGAGAAAGAGAAAGAGGAAAAACTTCTCTGACCAAGGTTTAAAGCTCAAATCTATGGACTTAAGTGTAGATGTTTATAATGAAGTTTGACATTATAACCATTAACAAAACAACACTAGTAGGTTACCCCCATGAGGATAATTTCCGCAGCCACATCTTTGACTAGGCTTACAGCATTGGGAAGAAATTTTCCTAGTGGAGCCAGCCTCAATTCAGTCAGGAAGTGGTTGTTACTGCCACAAGAGCCATGCCACTATTTCACTAGTCAGCATCACATCTTTCCTGTCAGGTCAGCACTATTGCACACAGGGTCTAGCATTGTTGTAAGATCTTTGATGCCTTCTCTCCCTCAACATCCTGTAGAGTGCCATTCCCATTATGAAAGATAGCTGGTAGGGAGAGAGAGAGAGTTTCACAGTCAGTTCAAAACTAATTTCTCTATCCTGCAACCAAACATGCTGTGGCTTCAGCAATAAGATCTTACTATCTAGTTACAGTGGGCAACCAAGAGCAATGACAATAACCTGTGTTGTGGGTGACTCATACCCCTCTGTTTCTAATGTACCTCACTTCCATTGCTGACAATGCCCCAAGAAGTAGAGTTTCCTGTGACAATTTCCTTTCTTTTTTCTCTCTCATGAGAAGACGGAGGCTCAAAGAGATTAAGAAGCTTTCTTAGTGAAGATAAGCAGTGTGTCTTGCACTTTCAATCAAGCACTGGGAGGCTATGACAGGACGATTGTTATGAGTTTGGTGCCAGTCTGGCATACATAGTGAATACCAGATTAGCTAAAGCTGCAAAGCAAGTCCTTGTCTCAGGCAAAAAAGAAGAAAAGAAAGAGGGAAGAAAAGAGGAGGGAAGAAGATAGACAAGGAGGAGGACGAGAAGGAGGAGAAAGAGGAAGAGGAAGAAGAAGAGGAAGAGGAAGAAGAAGAAGAAGAAGAAGAAGAAGGAGAAGGAGAAGAAGAAGAAGAAGAAGAAGAAGAAGAAGAAGAAGAAGAAGAAGAAGAAGAAGAAGAAGAAGAAGAAGAAGAAGAAGAAGAAGAAGAGGAAGAAGAGGAAGAAGAAGGAGAAGAGGGAGAGGGAGAGGGGGAGGGGAGGGGGGAGGAGGAAGAAGAGGAAGAGGAAGAAGAAGAAGAAGACCACCTTGCTCAAGAGCTTATCAACTGATAAGCTGTGAGACTGGGATTTAAACTTTGTTTTCTAACTCCAAAGCCCAGGCTCCTGCCATGTGCTTAGCTGCTCTGAAGGAGGCAGACAGCTGGTGACCTAGGGTCCTAGTCAGAGACGAAACCCACAGCCACAGGATGAGAGGGCTGCCCTGGAGAGTTGCTGTAGCATATTCTTTCTTCTGACTGTGACTAATTCAAGCACTCTAGAACCAACATGATGAGTCCTGAGATGAGACTCCAGTCTACTCTAGGTAGAATGATAGAGTTCAAAGCCCAGCTCTGCCTCCTACTCCAGGGCCATTGGGGTAGAATATACCATATCTGAGTTCATATCCTTAGCACAGAGGTAAGGATAGCAAGCATCTTCCTCAGCCATAGCAAGGGCTGTGTGAGCTGATACACATAGAGCAGGTACCATCATGGGTGCTTGTTTTTCTTTCTATAAACGTAGTTGATTTTGCACAGGGACCTAAATTCTCTTTGTCACCTCCTGTACTGGATTCTAAAGGAAGTGTTTGTCAGAAGGAAGGGTCTAAGTCACAGTACAACAGTTTTGACACAGTCAATACTATATGACACGTTTCCGTATTGATCAGTGGTTTGGGAATTGACAACGGGGGCGGCAGAGAAAGAGCCATGTCCTTGGAGGCTCCCATTCTAGATCCCAGGAAAAACATTTCCCATTGATAACCTGGACTAGCCCAGAGCCCCTGGGAGTCAATAACGCTGCAACTGTCCTGAGGGAAAAAAAGACTCAACCAGTCAGTATTTTCCTGAATAATGCGTCTGAGTTACACCGTGTGGATAGGGTATGATCACAAAGACTCATCAATGTAAGCCTTTTCCCTGGGTTAGACAAATGCTTCCTTCCTATGGCACCAAAATGATGGCCAAAGAATCATTTACAGATTACATTTCATTAAGCTCTGTGGCTTCCCCCCTCTTATTTCAGATCATATAGCTGGACCTCATGGCCCAGATTCCCTGGAACTGGGTGAGGCTGTGAGTCTGTCCAGTATAGTGAGAGCAGAGATGACAGTCATTTCTACCCATAAAAGACACCTGTATCTACTCCCTGGGTTTCTTCCCCTCTCGCTTTGTGAAGCGGGAACGAGTCACTGTAGAGCGACTTTGAAAGGGAGACACATGTTGATAGTGACACTCAGCCTATATTTCTGAATAACTGCATAAAACAACTCCACAAATCTACTCACCTACCTCAGCACTGAAGAGTATAAACAGGAAATAAATGCATGGTGTGAGCCATGGCTGGGTACTGGGCAACCACGTAACGTTTTTCACAGTGCTTAGAATACTCTATCACAAGTTAGCCGGTTCTTGGGGAAGTTCAGTGTGGTTTGAGTTTCTCTCTAGGTTAATGGGAAGGACAAGAGAGGAAGGGGAAAGGAGCTCATGGAAGAAGAGACAGGTTGGATTTATAGTGCAGGCTCTAGGTGTGAAGCTACTGATCAACCAAGCAGTCATTATCACCATCTGAGAGAGAGCTGATTATGGTGTGGGTGGAAGCCTTAGAAAATGCGAGACTGGGAACTGAGGACATGGCTCAGTGGGTGAGAGTACCTGCTGTGCAAAGTATGAGTTCAAGTCCTCAGTGCCCCACCCCCACATATATATAAAAAGCCCTGCATGGACTGTAACCTCAGGGGTTCAGAGAGTGAAGACAGGAAGACGCCTGGAGCTTAGTCCAAACAATGAGTTTCAGGTCCGATGAGAGGTCTTGCCTCAAGGGAATAGTACAAAAAGGGATGGAGTAGGACATCTGAGGTGCTCCTCTGCACACATGCGTGCGCATACTACACACACACACACACACACACACACATGGAATTGTGGGGCTGTGAGTGATAACATTTGGCGAAGTGGTGAAGGGAGAGCTGATGTGTTGGAAATGGAACACGTGAACGGGGAATCAACGATGACTCATGATTCGGGGCAATTTATTGAGATGAGAACAATTGAGGAAGAAATAGGAAGCAAATATGTCAGCTAGGAAGTCTAGGCTACTGTCTGCTCCTGTTAAATCTGAGCTGTCAGTTGATTAGTCATCCCAGGGCACTGTGAGAGGGACAGGCTATCTGGACTTTCAAAGGCTGAGCTTGAGGGAAGGAGACGCATCAATGCGTATGTTGTAGGAGACGCATCAATGCGTATGTTGTAGGAGACGCATCAATGCGTATGTTGTAGGAGACGCATCAATGTGTATGTTGTAGGAGACGCATCAATGTGTATGTTGTAGGAGACAGTGAGAGACGACACTGGCTGTCTATAGGGGAGAGTGTGAGAGAGAAGACAGCTGAGTCCTCATCTCTCTGGCATCTGCTCCTCACCAGCCAGCAGTGGAGACAGAGTTGTGTTGTCTGAACAGAAGAAATGTCTGGAAAGTGTAGAGTCCCCAGAGCTCAGCTGGGTTTCCCCATTCATGTTTGGCACGTGGCATAAGTGAGGAACACAGTTTTAAAGAGCTGGCCATGCTCCAGTCAAGTATACAAGCAGGGCTGGATTTATCCCCTGCTGCTGCCATTGCAAACTGGTGACTTAAAACCCAGACATTAATTCTTCCAGCTTTGAGGGCCGAAAGTATGAAATCAAGGTGTCAGCAGCATTGGGTCCTCCCACGTGTTCCTGAGGTAAACAGTTCTGCACCTTTCTCCCAGATTGCAACTGTTCTTCAGCTTGGAGAACCCTGACTCCATTCCCTGCCTTATCATGGTTTTACCTTGGTTGATTTGGGGATTTTCTTCCTTGTTTTCCTTATTGTGTTCCTATGTTTGTTTCCCTTTCTCTTCTCTTTTGATCTCAGGGACTCTTCCTACCTGTAGAATTGCATGCCTACACAATGATCTTGATTGTATCGGCAAAGATTCTCTTTTCCAAACAAAGGCTTGCTTCCTAGTGGAATTTTCTTTGGCAAAAGAGTAAATTAGTCAACTTACTATGAAAAAAAAAAAAACAAGAGAGATAAATGGACCAACAAGAAGTCTCTAAGTCTAGACAGGTGGGATTCCAAGCTGGATGAGGAGAAAAAAAAGAAGAAAAAACAGAAGTGAAAGATAATAGTTCAGAAAATATAAAATAAACCAAAGGTTTCCTTAAGCTCATTGATGGCTGTATTGATCGTCCCCATTACAAAATACAATGAAACGTCATTAAACAGTCATTAAAGTGATCATTATGGTGAATTTTTTCCCACGGGTGTGTTTTATTCTATATCAACTCTACTTCAGTGAAGCTTCTTTAAAGATCAAACAACCAAGACTCTAAGATTGGGAAGAAATGGATTTTCTGCCCAACGCCAACCCCTAACCATACGGAGAAAGGCCTGCAAGGGTGGCGAGCACAAGTGGAAAGCACTGTCATAGACCCACGGCATAAGGGGTGGGTGAGAGGGTAAAGGGGGTTGGAATAAAGTAGGTTATTTTATAACAAAAGGTAACATACACAAAGATATTCTTGCAGCAGGGGCTCCGAGCCATCACACATGAGATATGTAAGATGATAGCTCCTAGATAAACAGCAGATTGCCAAATCTGTTCTCATTCATAAATTCTAGAGCCTTTGATCCCAGTGCTAGGAAGGCAGAGGCAGGTGGATCTCTGAGATCAAGGCCGGTCAGAGCTACATCGTGAAACCCTGTCTCAAAAAGTAGGAGGGGGAAGAAATTCTAAAACACAGCTGAGAAGGTAGATCTTCAAGTAGAAGACATGCTTAGCATATGTGAAGCCCAGTTTGATTCCTATTACTGCCCCAAACATCAATACACCATGTTTCAGAAATATTCATGCTAAATATATAACATAAAGTAAACTTATGGGAAGCTTCAGCATTAATTAACAAACTTAATACTTACATATCATACTTCATATTAATAAAGAGAAAATATACATTGCTTTGTTCATCCTTAGAATGTTGTCAGTGTATTAGGGCACAGAGAAAATTACAGTGGCTTCCAAAACAAACATAAAGCATACAGTAAGAAGAGAAAATGTCAAGAAAAATATTGGCCATAAAAGGTAAACAAATAAAAATCTCACTTCAAATTTTTGAAAGCTACCTTCCAATAATTGGTAAATTAAAGAAAAAATAAAAATGGTGATTTTGGCTAAAAATAAAAATGGAGGAGGCTGCATATTAAAACTAACAATAACCACTTTGTAGAAAATATGTAACCTTATTATAGAAAGATTTAAAAAAACAAATCATCCAACCCAAGATCATAAAAAAACTCCAAAATAAAAATGTACAGAGAGAAATAGTTAACAGTAACAGCAGAAATATTTAAATAGAAAAGCCCTTTGCTCACACACAAGTGATTTTTTTTTAATGTGGAACAATGAAAAGTCCACGTCTTGGCAAGAAAAGAAACAGCAAACTTCAACAGGAATGAAAAAGAAGATAAAATTAAAAATACTAAGAAGGTTTTAAATTTTTAAGACAATGCATTATACCAATTATTTTCAAAATCTAGATGCAATGGGTGGCTTTGAGGAAGGATTTAAATGCTAAAATAGACTCAAAAGTAGAAAACTCAGGCAGTCTGAGACACAGGGCAAAAAGCTAAGTCATTTTTAGTGACTCTCTGGAGGGGAGGTGACACTTAGTCCATTTGAAATGTGTCCTGTGGCATCTGGAACCACAGGAACTCAGCTCCAAGCCTCACTCAGCTTATACCCGAATGTGGGTACCAGAAGTGAATAAAAATATAGGACACTGAATTAAACTTGAGATTCAGATAAGGAAGAAATAATTTTTAAATTTTTATTTATTTACTTTTATTTTACAGACCAACCACAGTTTCCCCTTCCTCCTCTCCTCCCTTCCCCCCCACGCCCACATCCCTTCTACAACCCTGCATCCTCTCCTCCTCCCTCTCCATTCAGAAGGGGTAAACCTCCCATGGGAGTCAACAAAGCATGGCATATCAAGTTGAGGCAGGACCAAGCTCTTCCTTCTTGCATCAAGGCTGGGCAAGGCATCCCACCATAGGGAATAGGTTCCAAAGAGCCAGCTCATGCATCAGGAAAAGATCCTAATCCCACTGCAAGGGACCCCACAAAAGACCAAACTACACAACTGCCACCCAGATGCAGAGGGCCTAGGCTGGTCCCATGCCAGCTCCCTAGCTGTTGGCTCAGAGTCTGTGAGCTCCCACAAGCCCAGGTCAGCTGTCTCTGTGGGTTTCCCATCATGATCTTGACTCCTCCTTGTTCATATAATCCCTCCTCCCCCGCTTCAACATAGCGCAGTGCTTGGCTGTGGATCTCTGCATCTGCTTCCAGCAGTTACTGGATGAAGGCTCTATGATGACAATTAGGGGAGTCCCCAATCTGATTATAGGGGAGGGCAGTTCAGACACCCTCTCCACTATTGCTAGGAGTCTTAGTTGGGGTCAACCTGTGTATTCCTAGGAATTTCCTTGGCACCAGGTTTCTCCCTAACCACACAATGGCCCCCTCTATCAAGTTATCTCTTTCATTACTCTCCCTCTCCATCCTGCTCCCAACTCTGAGCTCTCGTGTTCCCATCCCCCAACCCCTTCCTTCTACCCCACCTCCCACCCCCAGTTTACCCAAGTCATCTCATCTATTTCCTCCTCCCTCTTAGGGTCCTTTAGTACAAATAGTCCCATGCGATATTTAAAGCATACTATACCAAAAATGGTTAATTGTTTATCTGAAATTCTGATTTAACTAGGGCTGCTGTATTTTGTTGACAATCTAGGCTTTACGTCTCTTACTTAACTCTGTTTCTCTCTGCTCTGGGCTGGTGAAGCTGATGGGGACAGTGATGACTCCCTACCTCATAGGGATAATGGGAAAGTTAAATGATACCTGGGAACAATACGGCACATTAGCAAGCTATAAAGTTGGTTATACTAGAAACAGCTAATTTCTCCTTTCTTTCCTTTATCCACCACCTCCCTGGACAATTATGTACCTGGCCCTAGGTTAGATACTGAAGCAGACACAGAAAATAAAATTGGAAGTAATTCGCCTTCTTCCCATCCACCCTGTCCTTCCCAGGGCACAGACCCATGAACTCATATTCGCTGCTACTGTAGCGGTCGATCACTCAAGGCTATATTCTTCCCTCTTTACACATAGGACTCCCTCACTGTACGGCGCTCAGAGAGCAGAGAGGACTTCAAACCCACGATCGAGTGTTTCACACTCGTGACTTTGGAGTCCACCATCTGTAGTATTAGTGGGGTGGCCTTTACCACTTCATGCCCCATTTTTGAAAGCGGGGCATTTCAAGGTGGCAAGGAATGCATGTGAGCATCTGTGACACCAGAGGATGCTAGAAGGTAATTACTGTGATAGTCAAGTCCTGGGTGTTTTCTGACATGGCTTTCCCCTGGGATTAGCTGTTGTGCTCGCCTTTTTGTGTGTGTGTGTGAGAAACAGTAACTAAGGGAATGACTTCTGCTCTGGGCTTTCCTCAAGCGTCCTGCCCTCTGGTTTCAGCATATCCCTTTGGAGCCAAGTCTCAGAAACCCACAAACACACAGCTGCTCCTAGCTCAGCCCCTCCCACCACACACACACACACACACACACACACACACACATACACACACACACTTGCCTGTTGCTTACACTGTAACTTATCTTTGCTTCTCAAGCAACTGTCAAGATGCGTGCCTGGCTCACCTCACTCTGTTCCTCCTCCAGGAGGACACCAACCAGCCAGTGCTGCGGAGTCCTCCTGGGCCAGCTGTATACCTTCTCTGGTATTTCCCTTTGTTGGGCTGCTCTAAGGAAGAGACGCTCCACCCCCTTAGACTTCTTTCCTGTTCAGCCCATTCCCTCCGGGTCCATTTACCCCTCCTTTCCACCACTTCACTACCCACCCCAAGCCCTGCACCCCACCCCATCGAGCTCCATCTCCAGAGCTAATGGAGTAACTTTGTTTTCCCTTCAAAATGACTTATCTGCGTTAAAGAGTCTATCCTTGGGTAGCTGGAAGAAAGGCATTGTCTCCACTCGAAAGAGAAGCATCATCTGTGGAGTTCCTACTGAGTGCAGGCACCAGGCCAAATGACTTTCCACGTCATTGTTTCCTTTAATTTCCTCATAATGTGGCAACAGCCGTGTCAGGATCTTCATTTTACAAACCCAAAAGCCCAGGTTTAGAGAGTATGAGTGTTGTGTCAGGCCCAAGGTTATGCATTAGTAACGGAAGTTGGGATTTAAATGCAGCTTTCTTCAAATCTAAATCCAGCTCCTCAACAATATCCCACAGTGTTTTTCACCTTGTGGAAAACATGCCTTCATATGCCTGTATGTGTGCTGGGAGCTTTAGTAGCACCTAAGCTCTCTCCCAGCTCATGGTGTCTTCTTGCTCGGAGTTGAGCCTACAGTTTTGCACGCTGTCTCTTCGGTCGCTGTCTCTGCTGGGTCCCAGGAACAGCTCAGGAGAAACAGGGTAGCCCGGCCACTCTTGCTTCTGTTGTGTCACAGACTCTGAAATAAAAGCCAAGAGTCTTCCTTCTCTGGAAACACAGATGCTGTGGATGTGGGCGGCAAGCAGCCAGCCTGGCATTCCTCCAGCCTTACCCTTGTGTATGCGTCACAGGCCAGCAAGGTCTTGTCTGCGCGCTTGCCCACCCGTAAGCCTGCCCTTCTCCTCTCTCTGTCTTTTATCTCTTTGCACAGGGATGCTGGAAATTTCGGGGTTGTAGGGCTCTTAGCGAGGTGCTCTTCTCACTTGGGGGGTTAAGAGTGCTACAAAGAACAGAGGAAGATATGGGACTGAGGCACAACTATGACACATGGCCCTCCTGGGTTCTATGGCTAAGCCATTTCAGTTAAAGTTCACTGTCATAGCCACAAGGTCCTCAGAGCCTCAATCAGGTGCTATTTTTACTTTTGTGTTTTTATTTCAACTGGCATCTAAGAATATTAAAATAAACAATTTTTGAAATATTAAGGAGACCACTCAGATGCCATATCCCATTGCCTATGTTTTTGCTCACCTCCATCATTGTGTTGGTATCAAAGAATACTATTTCTAATTTCCCAGCCCCAAGACAAAAGAACATATTTCAAGCCTTGCATAAATATAGTATTTATGCAATGCAAAGGCTAAAGAGTGTCACAGCACATGGCATGAACTGGGCTTTAACATATTTATTTTCCGGAAAAAAAAATAGTGTGAGAACTGACTCACCCAATTGATTCAAAACCTGAGCTCACATATTTAAATTCATCCTGCATCATACCAAGTTAACAATTTTTATTGTACTGTTTTTATTTTACCAAATTTTAATTGGTTAAATTTGTTAGTTTCATTGGTTAAATTGTGCTTAACAAACTTTGAGCTGATTTTGTTTAGGTTTGTTTAAGCCTTTAAATATGAAAATTTGACTTATTTTATGTTTTACACATCTAAGAAATAGATCTACACTCCCAGTTAAGAGAGAGTAGATGGCACCCTAATCTTCTTAAAGAAAAACCATGAGAGCTGTGTAATGATTCAAAACAGCTGTCTAACACCTTGGGAAGTAACCAAAGCAACACAACTTTAGGGACCAGAGTATCATGGGAAAGAAACACTGTGACGAGCCCTGCATCTGCAATCAGCCTTCTCTTTCAGTCAGTTATTCACACTTAGCAAACAAACTATCAAACAATGACCCAGAGCTCACGACAGCCTTCCTGGGTTGGAAAACCAGAACTCAACCTAAAATAAATAAATAAGTAAATAAATAAATGAGCAAGAAGAATTTGAAACCCAAGAAGCTGGAGGAAAGGGATTGGGAGGAGGAAGAGAGAAGAGGAAAAAGGAGAAGGGAGAGGGAGAAGAAGGAGAGGGAGAGAGCAAGCCCACTCATTCATAGCTTTCCCTTTTGAGTCATGTGATGTCGAAGCTGAATGTTGGATAAAGCACAGAGATACTTCCAGGTTAGGAACATAATGACACACAATGTTATAGCTTCGGGGTGGCCAGGAAGATAGGAGCTGAAATGGACCTGCCATGTATACAACCATGGTAGAAAGCCAGCAGTTCAGTTAGGTCCCAAGAAGGGATATGTCTTCAGGGACAGGAAAAGGAGCAGCAGAGAAGTCCTCACTGATCAAATGGCTTCTCCATACCTTATCTACGTGCAAAGATGGTTCACTCCCTTCCTGGTCCTGACCTGGGGAGACTGTGGCAATGTGAAATGACTCACCTACATCCTTCTGAGCTATCTAGTGTAGGACTGGGGTTCTGCAGGTTCCCCCTATGTCTGTACCCCTTAAAGATCTACCGCAACTCTGTGAAATTCAGCCCTGCCTTCCTGCTGTATATAATACCAAAGTGGAAGTGACTGACAGCTTGCATCTGGTGGACATAGCCCAAAGGCCAATCCAGAGGTGTAAGCACAAGACGTTTCTGAGGCACACTGCACATGCTGTCAGGGGCCGGAGGGCATTGCTGGAGAGCACCCTGCCATGAGGAGAATCTGCATGCTTGTTCTCCATCTGGGATGAGGTCTCCAAGTACAGTCGAGTGAGGAAGAAACTGGCCGTAGTCACTAGTTCTCCACTGGGGCACCCACAACCCTGACTCAAAGACAAGCACAGCACTGTTTTGAACTTCATACTATTTATAGTTTTAATTAAAGGATCCAAAGCAAATAGAAGATAACAATGATTTATTCTCATGTTAACATTTTAAATGCATTTTTACAATTCAAATAGAAACCTCCAGACACACCAAGATAGAAGATCAAGTCACTCAAACCCATAAGAAAGTTGTGTTGTTATAAGAAGTCTGTAAGTCCATAATGTCAAGATGCCCACAGTGGTTATATTCCAGAAAATAGATGAGAGAACGTTGTACCAGAAAAAAAGTGAATCTTTAAAAAAAAATCAAATCTGGGGCAAATGTGAAATGGGGAAGAGTGGAGAGAAGTCATCACAGAAGGACTGGGCTGAAGGGAGAATGGATAAACAGCACCAGGATGTTTGGTGAAGCCTCAAGGACACTTATTATTTTATGTATACCAAAAACTATCCACAACATACAGACATACCAACAGATACATTTATGACACACATACACACACACGCTCACGCACACACACGCACATGCACGCATAGTACACACATTATGCCTTTTGGGCTGACAATGCTCCTCACAAGAAACATAGATTATCTAACAAAAACCACAGTAACAGACATGAGAAATCTCCTTTCCAGTTGTTGGTCAGGGTAGTTCAAAGTGACTTCTCAACTAAATAAGCTTTTGCTGTCACCCTTGGTTGCCTGTCTGTATACTTCAGACACAGGACTCAGAGGATTCATGCTGGATCTGAACTGGAAGCCTCCTTGTATGAGCTCTCACTTTCACAGTACTATATAAACTGCCAAGGGCAGTACATAATCAATAGTCCTCTCCAGCTGTGATACCTATTAGCTACCACAATGACCAACAGGTCAAGATATCCCTAAAGATTCACTGGTGATATTCACATCTTGGTAACCAACCATAAACAATAGCTGTCTCATTGGATTTCTGGTCCACTCTATAGGAGGGAAATTATGCCTAGTACTAAATCTTTAGCTAACTACCTGAGGTAGTGAGGTCATGGGTCAGAGAAGAGACCTTAATGCCACCACTTTACTAGACTAGCATAATTCCTAACCATAGCCTATACACACAGGAGAGTGGAGTTCTTGCCTCTCACCAAAAAAAAAAAAAAAAAGCTTCTCTTGCAGCAAACAGAGACTGTTACAGGAAACCACAATGGTTATAACAGAGGCAAATAGATCATAGGGAGCCCAGCCCCAACACAAGCAAGCACAACACAACTCCTGTATCTGAGGCTCAAGGAATATTAAGGAAGAGGGCTGGGAAAATTGTAAGAGCTAAAGATTCAGGAAGTCTGCTGTGAGACTCTCTCTAGAAAAGACAAGGAAACCACATTCATGATACCTCCACAATATGGCTACCTAAATAAGACTTACACAAAATAGCAATAGACATGTTTGATGCTGAAGGGGGCAATGTCCCAGGGTCCCACCCCTAGACAAATAGCTACAGGCAACTAACTGTGGAAAGAGGGAGCTCTCACTGGTTAGCCAATACGAAGTGTTACAAAGTGGCCAGCCCTGAAATCATATGTGCCCAAGCTACAATAATGGAGTCAGAAGATTGTATTTATCTATTTATGCATAGATATACACTCGTGTGCATATTTATACATATATCCATATCAGTAAAAATCAAAGAAAAAGATATCATAAATTTGAGAAGGAGGGAGCCATGGGAGGCATTTGAGGGAAGAAATGGGAGAAGAAAGTGATATAATTGTATTTTAATTTTTAATAAAAAATAAAATAATTTTAAAATATCAAATAGAAGTCCTGTACCACTATTCTTTCAGTAAGTTTATCTAGAAATTCAGATGATTTTTTTTGTGTGTGTGTTATATACAAGTCCATATCTGAGTACATTCTTCTTTAGAAAGTCATTCAACAAATCATGATTTTCTTCTGAATAAACTCCTTGCTCTGTCCACTCACAACTGTTTGTCCTTCCAGTCTTCAGTCACAACCCTTGCACACCCCTTCCCTGGAACGGTGGCAAATGAACTCCAGCTGCTCAGTCGCACCACCCTGTCTCTACCTCCTTAAGTATGAATCTATCTTTTCCTTTCAGTGATGCCTTCATTCTTCTTCGCTGGGAAAATGTCTATCTACAGACCAAAAGCTTGCCTTTCAGTAGAATCTCTGATCCCTCAGGATCTTGTTAGGCTCTTCCAAACACATCAAGCCCGCCATTTATGATGCCCCCTCCCTGACCAGGAGCTTGACGAGGGCCAGGATGATGGTTCTCTGAAAGTCTGAACTATATATGTCACAGAAATGTCTCAGGACTGGTAGCTGGGTAGTGAAACTGTAGTCAAGGTCCTGGGAATAAAAATAATGTTTTGAAAGGAGGATCTGGCCCACCCTGGATCTACCCTGGTCTCTGGTGCTAAGATCTATCCCCGCTGGTTTGTGTCTCTGGAATGAAGCCAGCTCCAAGGAGGTTGGTGATTACAGGCCTCTGGGAAGCTCCCTGTCCCTGGGGTCAACAACTCAGGGTCAGCAATCCATTTCTAGACCTGCAAAGGGCAAGTGTGTGAAGAGAAGACTCCCAAGGGCTGTTGGGAAAGCTGGAGGGAAAGGCAGCATGGGCTGGATCTGAATGCAGTGTTTTCCTTATATTCCACGACAGACTACATTCTTCCTACAATCTTACCCTTGACTCTTGTGTAGCACCTATTCTCCTCAAAGGGCTGCATGAGGAAAGGTTTGTTTGGCCTTTGCAAACAATGGGACAAATGGGCACGGGGCAAATAGTTACCCAGACTACAACAGGCAGCTTCCTACCACAGGAGCCTGAGGTGGTCCCCACACCCTGGCTCCAAATCTCGGCTGCACTCGTCTTTCTGTAATGCCACAGGCTCTCATGTGCATCCTCAGAACCCAGGAGCTTGAGAGACAGCCGAAATACTTTCAGAGTCAGTCAAGCCAGCTGTGGAAATGACTTTGGGGCCCACTTTTCCATCTAAAGATGTGGCTTTCCGTGAGCATCATCTCCATTTCAGAGAGGAGGTGAGGCTGTTACTTTTCAAGTAACTTCTGAAGCCCACTCTAATGAATGTGCCTAGAAATAGGTACACTCTGTTCCGAATCCTCAATTTATAAACTATAACCTGCAAATTTCAACCAAAAAAAAAAAACCCACAGAGTGAAACCATTTACACCCCAGGGAGCTGCAAGTGCAAACCTAAGGACCATCTGCTCCACCCTTGAGACAGCTCTCTTCTCAACAGCATCCTTCTCGCTCAGGTGGCATTTGTGCCGAGCAATGACTCAACGTGAAAGGCACAGGGCTCCCCTGAGACTTTTAAACCAAATGGTTTTGTGGCTGAAATCTCCTTCTGAGGAACACAGCCCTCCTGGTCCTCTGATCACACTTGATGACACAAGCTAAAGTGGAGAAGAAGGCTCTGTAATGAAGATGCAGGGCTTCCTGCTGCAGCCATGGGAACTGGAGACCTGACAGCCGAACTCACAACATGGACAACAGCAGCCTGGTTCACTTCAAGGTAGAGTGGTTATTAGTTTGTGACCGAACCCTGAAGCCAGGTGGCTGAAAAAAAAATTTCTTTAAAAACAGAAAAAGAAGTATCCAGAACAGATTGCTGACAAAAGGTTTACACTCAGTTTAACAAATGTTAACAGTAATGGTATTTTAAAAATGTGTTTCTCATGAATGACTTTGCACCACAGAATACAAATTAAAAAAGTACAATTGGCACGACTGGAATTGCTAACAGATTACCTCTCTCCTGGAGCTGATGGTATCAGCACATTGCTTACCCCCTGCTAAATTCATAGGCCCATTGTGACTATCCCAGTAGATCCTGCAAATCCCCAGAGGCTGCTTCTGCCTAGTCAGGCCACTGGAAAGCTTCACATGGCTGTAAGCACCGGGGCAGCAAACCAGAGGCCTCTAAACACTCACTCAAGAAAATTCAAAACATCCCAGGGCACCATGGAAACAGTAGAAACTGGGGAAATGGCACAGCTCCCTGACCAGTCTCCCAATGTTTGATAAGGATAAATCTAAACCCAGAGGAGTATGGGCCATGCATAGAGAGAGGGAACAGAAGAGACGCTAGTCTAACCAGAGAAACATGTAACTTCTAAGCAAGATGAATGTTAAGGCAGCCTTTCAGCAAGACCCTACAGACAATAGCAAACCCTAACATGTCAGGCTTCCTCGGCCACTGACTCCCAAGAGGGGAGTTTATTTACCTACTACAACACAATGTTCCAAGATCCACCCCACAAACAGTTAGTGGGAGGACAGGATGGTGGAAAGGGGTGGGCATCCTGGCAAGAGGAGAGTTGCCATTGGCCGCAACCCCACTGGAGTGATAGAAGAATTGGGATCATTCAGTACAGTGACCAGCACATCTCAGCTTTCCCAAATTCCCCAGACATGGTGTCCTAGGCAAGCCCTCAAGTCTGAGGCACAAGCCAGCACCAAGCACTCTGGTCAGAGAGAGGAGCATGCAGTGTCAGCAGTTTCCTGGAACGAATCCACAGGTACCAGGCAACCCACAGCTCAGAGCTAGTGAGGAATCCGGACAATTACAGAACTGGTCAAGGACACTTGGCACTGAAGGGAAAAATGTAGATTTCTTAGGCTGCTCTGGGCCAAAAGGACACAGCTATGCAAATGGGAGAGGCCTGAAGGGGACACCTTGACACATCAATTCTCCCAAGTTCTTGTAGAAATTGCACATGGAGATCAAAACTTACTACAAATCTCTTATGATTTATTCAGAACTATGCCAAAAGAATCAATGTCTTCCCTCTCAAGTGTGGGCTGGGCTTGCTCAAGGTCAATGAAGTCTATGTACCCTCACCAAGTCCTTGATTAAGGAACCCTTCTTGATGGTGGTTATGCTATAGCTGAACACTTCTACAGAGCAGGCTTGGCCATTCTACTGGGGTGGTAATTTTACTTAACCCTCCTTTAATTACTTTTGCTTAACCACCAGTCCATCATTCCTCTTAGGGTTTTGTCTTAATGAGGCTCCTGCAGTCTGTGTGTGTCCCCATTACACAGAACAGATTTCACAGCTAAGGCAGAGTGACAGAGTTTAGAGAGACACAAAGGTGATTCCTCTAACGAGGCCAAGTATAGACTCACATAGCACTTATTTTTGTCAGAGAACACAATGTAAACTTTGGTTATGATACAAAATTGCCTTGATAAAGGGAGGAGTCCCATACACACACACCTGTTTTTATTATTGAAAATATCACATACAACTTATCATGATTATAGTTTCCTCTCCATCTGCTCCTCCCAGCTCCTTCCCACCTCCTCTTCCCTCCAGATCCACTCCCTTTTTTTCTCTCATTAGGAAAGAACAGGCTTCTAAGAGATAACAACCAAATGTGACAAAATAAAATATAATAAGATGAAGCAAAAACTATTATACTAAAGTTGGACATGGCAACTCAACAGGAGAAAAAGAGTCCCAAGAATAGGCATAAGAGTCAGAGATCCACTCATCCTCACACTGAGGAGTCCCATAAAAATGCTAAGTGAATAGCTATAACATAACAGATAGGACCTGGTGTAGAACCATGAAGGCTCTGTGCTTGCTGCTTCAGTCTCTGTGAGCTCATATGCACCTTGCTTAGTTGATTAAGGGCTGTGTTCTCCTGGTGTCCTCCCTCCACTCTGGCTCTTACAATCTTTCCTCCTCCTCTTCCTCAGGATTCCCAGAGTTCTGAAGAGAGAGATTTGAAGAAGACCTCCAATTTAGAGACTCTCTCCCCACAATGTCTGGCTGTGGATCTCTGTACCTGTTCCCATCTATTGCTGGAGGAAATCTCTGATGATGACTGGATAAAGAACTGATCTATGAGTATAGCAGAATGTCATTAGGAATCATTTTATTGATTTTTTTTTAAACCAACAGCGTTTGGTTTTACTCTAGGTCTCTGAGCTATCTAGTCTCTGGTTCTTGGTTACCCTAGTAGTGCTGGGTATAGGTTTCCTCTCATGGAGTGGCCCTTAGGTCAAATCAGACATTCACCAACTACATCTAAAAGTTCTGTACCACCATTGTCCTAACAGGACAGATTGTAGATCAAAAGTTTTGTGGCTGGGTTGAAGTCCACATTTCTCTTTCGTTAGCCTGCAAAGTACCTTCCTGCAACAAAGACTGGAACATTGAGTGCAGGCACCATTTAGGCAACAGCTTGACTTCTCCATGTTCAATAAATTGTGTGGGTACTGTCCTCAGCAATAGGGCCCCACTCACCATCAGTTTGTGGAGAGCAGTGTTTTGTATGGTAACAGCCTGGGTTGTTTGGGTATTACCATGAGACTCCCTTTACCAAAAACTCAATTGAATGCAATCCAGTCCCTCCCCTGGTAGCCTTGTCTGGCTGCAAGAGATGGCCAGTTGACACTCCATATTCCCCATACCTAGCAGCCTCATTAGGATTACTGTCATAGATTCCAGAAAGTTTCTACTGCACTAGGTTCCCACACCAACCCCAAATGCCCCCCAATTCCAGCAGTCTCTCCTCACAACCTCATCCTCTAGCCCATCCCTCTACCTAATTCATCTATGTTCCCATCCTTACCCACCCCCTGTCTGTCCACCATTCTATTTCCCCTTCCCAGGGAGATTCATGAACCCCCCTAGATCCTTCATCTTTACCTAACCTCTCTGGGTCTACAGATTGTAGCTTGGTTATCATTTACTTAATGACTAATACCCCCTTATAAGTGAATGTATAGCATATTTATCTTTCAAAGGTCTGAGTTACCTCACTCAAGATGATTTTTTTCTAGTTCCATCCATTTGCCTGCAAATTTCATGATGTCATTTTTAACAGCTAAGTAATACTCCATTGCATAAGTGTACCACAATTTCTTTATTCATTCTTCTATTGAGAGACATCTAGGTTGTTTCTAGTTTCTGGATATTATGAATAAAGCCTCAATGAACATAGTTGAGCAAGTGTCCTTGTGGTAGGATAGAGCAAGCATCTTTTGAGTATATGCCCAAGAGTGGTATGGTGGGTGGTTTGAATGAAAATGGCCCCATAGGCTTATAGGGAGTGGCACTATTTGGAGGTGTGGCCTTGTTGGAGGAAGTGTATCACCAGGGGTAGGCTTTGAAATTTCAGAAGTTCAACGTAGGCCCAGTGGCTCACTCTTCCTTCCTGTTGCCTGAGGATCCAGATGTAGAACGCTCAACCCCACTCCAGAACCATGTCTGCCATGATTCTCACCATGATGATAAAGGACTACATGTCTTAATTGCAAGCCAGCCCCCAATTAAATGTTTCTCTTTATACGAGTTGCCATGGTCATAGTGTCTCTTCACAGCAATAAAACTCTAAGACAACTGGAGTAGCTGGGTCTTGAGGTATATCAATTACCACTTTCTGAGGAAGTGCCGTATGGATTCCATAATGGCTGTATCAGTTTGCAGTCCCATCAGCAATGGAGGAATGGAGCCCTTGCTCTGTATCCTCACTAGCATGAGCTGTCTCTCATGTTATTGATCTCAGCTATTCTGACAGGAGTAAGATGGAATCTCAAAGTAGTTTTGATTTGCATTTCCTTGATGGCTAAGGGTGTTGAATTTTTTCTTAAGAGTTTCTCAGCCATTTGAGATTCCTCTATGGAGAATTCTCTGTTTAGATGTTCCCCATTTTTTGAATTTAAATACCTTTTTTTTCATTTATTTTACATATCAACCAGTTTCTGCTCCCTCCTCTCCTCCTGTCCCCTTTCCTTTCTCATCTAGTCCCCTCCCCATCCACTCCTCCTCCATCTCCATTCAGAAAGGGACAGGTCTCCCAAGGGCTTGCACATCAAGTTGAGGCAGGACTGAGTTCCTCCCTTACATTGAGGTGGGGTCAGGTAATCCAGCATGGAGAACAGGTAACCAAAAGCCAGCTAAGTGCCAGGGAGAGGTCCTGCTCTCACTGTTACTAGCCTTAGTAAGAGACCAAGTTACATGATTGTCACACACATGCAGAGGGCCTAGGTCGATACCATGCAGGCTCCCTGACTATTGGTCCATGAGTTCCCACGAACTCAGGTCATCTGTCTCTGTGGGTTCTCCCATCATGACCCCCCTAGCTGATACAATCCCTCTTCCCTTTCTTCCACAAGACTCTCGGAGCTCAGCACCACGCTTGTTTATGGACCTCTGCATCTGCTTCCATCAGTTACCAGATAGAGTATCTCTGATGCAATGAGGGAAGTCACCAATCTGCTTACAGTAGACGACCAGGTCAGGCACCCTCTCCACCACTGCTAGGAGTCTTAGTCAGGGTCATCCTTGTGGGTTCCTGGGGGTTTCCCTGGCTATTAGTTTGTTTGTTTGCTTGATATCTAGTTTCTTGAACTCTTCATATATTTTCCATATTAGTCCCCTATCAGAATTAGAGTCAGTAAAAATCTTTTCCCATGCTGTAGCAGTAAAAATCTTTCCCCATGCTATAGGCTGCCTCTTTGTTTGTTTAACAGTGTCCTTTACCTTACAGAAGCTTTTATGTTTCATGAGGTCCCATTTACTAATTGTTGATCTTAGTGCCTACACTATCGGTGGTCCGTTCAGAAAGTGGTCTCCGGTGACAATGTGTTCAAGGCTTTCCCCTACTTCCTCTTCTATCCTGCTCAGTGTATCTGGTTTTATGTTGATATCTTTGATCCACTTTGACCTGAATTTGTGCAGGGTGATATGAATCTATTTGCATTCTTCTACATGCAGATATCCAGTTTGACCAGCACCATTTGTTGAAGATGCTGTCTTCTTTTTTTTCCAGTGAGTATTGCTCGCTTCTTCATCAAAACTCCGGTGTCCATAAATGTGTGGATTTATGTCTGGGTTTTCAGTTTGATTCCAGTGTCTGTATTTTAATGCCAATACCTTGTGATTTTTATCATTATAGCTCTGTAGTACAACTTGAAATCAAGAATGGGGGACATCCAGTAGTTCTTTTATCGTTCAGGATTGTTTTAACTATCCTAGATTTTTTTGTTTCTTCGTATGAAGATGAGAATTATCCTTTCAAGGTCTGTAAAGACTTGTGTTGGAATTTTGATGGGGATTGCATTGAAACTGTGGATTGCTTTTAGTAGGATAGCCATTTTTACTGTGTTAATCTCCTGAACCATAAGCATGGGAGATCTTTCCATCTTCTTCAAAGACTTCAAGTTTTATCATACAAGTCTTTCACTTAATCAGTTAAAGTTACACTGAGATATTTTATATATATTGTGAAAGGTATTGTTTCCCTATTTCTTTCTCAGTCTGTCGTTAGTATATATATGGACTCCTCTATTTTATTAGCTAATCTTGTAGCCAGCTACTTTGCTGAAAGTACTTAGCAGCTGTACGAGTTCCCTGGTGGAATTTTCAGGGTCACTTATGTATACTATCATATCATCTACAAATAACTATACTTTGACTTATTTCTTTCCTATTTGTATCCCCTTGATCTCCTTCAGTAGTCTTATTGCTCAAGTCAGAACTTTAATCTCTATATTGAATAGATATGGAAAGAGTGTAATATCTTGTCATTTTCCTGATTTTAGTGGAATTGCTTTGAGTTTCTCTCCATTTAATTTGATACTGGCTATAGGCTTATTGTAAATTATCTTTATTATGTTTTGTTACATCCCTTGTATCCCTCATCTCTCCAGGACTTTTATCATAAAGGGATATTGGATTTTCTCAAAGTCTTTTTCTACATCTAATGAGATGATCATGTGGGATTTTTTTTCTTTTGGTTTGTTTATATGGTGGGTTACATTTACTGATTTTAGTATACTGAATCACCCCTGCATCTCTGGGATAAAGCCTACTTGATTACAGTAGATAATCATTTTGATGTGTTCTTGGATTCATTTTGCAAGTATTTTATTGAGTATGTTTGCTTCTATGATTGTAAGGAAAACTGGTCTGTAATTCTCTTTCTTTGTTGAGTCCTTAAGTGGTTTGGGTATCAGGGTAACTGTGGCCTCATAAAATAAATTGGGCAATGCTCTTTCTGTTTCTATTTTCTGGAATAATATGAGAAGTATTGGCCTTAACTCTTCATAGAAATTCTGATAGAATAGAATTTTGCACTAAAATATTCTAGCCCTGGGTTTTGGTTTGTTTTTGATTGGGAGAATTTTTATGACTGTTTCTATTTCCTTAGGGATTATAGGTATATTTAAACTGTTTGTCCAATCTTTTACTTTGGTAAGGTGTATCGAGAAAATTATTTATTTTCTTTAAATTTTCTTATTTGGTGGAGTACAGGTTTTTAAAATATGTCCTTATGATTCTCTGGCTTTCCTCAGTGTCTGTTGTTATGTTCCCCTTTTTCTTTATGATTTTGCTAATTTGGATATTCATTCTCTGCCTTTTAGGTAGTTTGGATAAGAGTTTGTCTGTCTTATTGAAATCTCCCACTATCAGTGTGTGAGGGCCAATATGTGAGTTAAACTGTAGTAGTGTTTCTTTAACAAAAGTGGGTGCCCTTGTGTTTGGAGCATAGATGTTAAGAACTGAAATGTTGTTTTGGTGGGTTTTTTCCTTTGATAAGTATGCAGTGTCATTTCCCATCTCTTTTGGTTAGTTTTTGTTTGAAATCTATTTTGTTAGATATTAAAATGGCTGCACCAACTTTCTTCTTAGGTCTATTTGTTTGGAATATCTTTTTTTCCAACTCTCTACCCTGCCCTTGATATTGAGATGTGTTTCTTTATGCAACCAAAGGACATGTTCTGTTTCCACATGCTTTCTGTCAGTCTGTGTTTTTTTTAATTAGGGAATTGAGACCATTGATATTGAGAGATTACCAGTGACCAATGATTGTTGATTACTATTATCTTATTATTGGTGGTGATGGTGTGAGTGTATGACAGAGTGTGTGTGCATGCTTCTCTTCTGAATTTGCTGGTGTGAGAGTATTTATTTCCTGTATTTTCATATGTGTAGTTTAACCTCCTTAGGTTGAAGTTTTACTACTAGCACCTTCTGTAGGGCTGGATTTGTAGATAGTTATTATTTAAATTTGACTTTATCATGGAATATCTTATTTTCTCCATCTATGGTGATTGAAACTTTTGCTGAGTATAGTAATCTGGGCTGTCATCTATGGTCTCTTCCAGTCTGCAGCACATCTGTCCAGGTCCTTCTGGCTTTTAGAGTTTTCATTAAGAAGTCAGGTATAATTTTGTTAGGTCTGCCTTTATATGTTACTTGCCCTTTTTCCACTGCAATTTTTAATATTCTTTCTTTGTTCTGTATGTTTAGTGTTTTGATTATTATGTGTCAGGGGAACTTACTTTTGTGGTACAGTCTGTTTGGTGTTCTGTATGCTTCTTTTACCTTATAGGCACTTTCTTTCTTTAGGTTAGAAACATTTTCTTCTATGATTTTGTTGAAAACATTATCTGGGCCTTTGAGTTGCTTTCTTTTCTTTCCTCTATACCTATTTTTCTTAGGTTTTATCTTTTCATCATGTCCCATATTTCCTGGATGTTTAGTTTCAGGAGTTTATTTAGATTTAACATTTTTTAACCTATGTATCTATTTTTTCTATTATATCTTCAAGACCTGAGATTCTCTCCCCAATCTCTTATATTCTGTTGGAGATGCTTGAATCTGTAGTTCTTCTTTGAATTCCTAAATTTTTCAGATCCAAAATTCCCTCAGTTTGTGTTTTCTTTATTGCTTCTATTTCCACTTTCAGGTTCTGAACAGTTTTATTCATCTCCTTCCACTATTTGTGTTTTCTTGGCTTTCTTTAAAGTATTTATTTCCTCACACTTTCTGTGTTTTCTTAAATTTCTTTAAGAGATTTATTCATTTCCTCATTAAGGACCTCTATTACCTTCATATATTTTGTTTTTAGGTCTTTATCTTATGCTTCAGCTATGTTTGAATATTCAGAGCCTGCTGTGATAGAATAGCTGGACTCTAGTGGAGACATATTGCTATTATTGTGCTTTTATGGTGTCTAGGCATCTGGGTTTGGGAGGTTTATAGGTCTAGGTGTTAATTTCTGGATTTGTCTTTGTTGGGTAGTGTGCTGGCTAGACTTATATAATGTGGCATAAAATATATTCATCTGAGAGAAGGGAACCTCACTTAAGAAAATGCCTCCATATGACTGGGCTGTGGGCCAGCCTGTGAAACATTTTCTTAATTAGTGATTGATGGCAGGAGGCCCAGCCCATTGTGGGTGGTGCCAGGCGAGTTGTCCTGGATTCTATAAGAAAACCAAGCAAGCCACGTGGAGCAAGCCAGTAAGCAGCACCCCTCCAGGGCCTCTGCATCAGCTCCTGTTTCCAGCTCCCTGCCACATTTGAGTTCCTTTTCTGGTTTCCTTCAGAGATGGACTACAATGTAGACATTTAAGCCCCAAATACCCTTTCCTCCCCAACTTGTTTTTTGGTCATAGTGTTTCATTGAAGCAGTAGAAACCCAAGTAAGATGGGTAGTTTTTGATGTTAGCTGTTTTTGCAGGGAGAGACGGTGGGGTGCTGTCAGATGTTGGATGGATCTGCTCCGAAACATGAACCTCAAGGTGACAGGAGCTTGTCTTGTTTGCTACTGAGTCACCACATCCAGGACAGCTCTGAGAACACAATATCCGTGGGCACTTGTTGATAAATGATTGCGGGAAAGGATGCATTCTGGAAATGTCCTCTTTGCAGAGCAACGCAGGCATGAAGGATGCTGTGGATAATGGAGTATTTGGTGTCAAGTTTGACTTTGTTGTTTGGCGAAGAGATTTGAAAGATGCAGTTGAAAGCAAGGCCCACAAACATCTGGGCCTGAGCTGAAGAAGATGAGGGCAAGCACCACAGTAGTCCTACATGGCAGAAAAGGACCAGCCTTGGGGCTCAGGCTGGGTGATGCACCTTACAGCAAGCCTGGCAGGAGTCAAGGCAGCACCAAGAGGTAGACAGAAGCCAGAAGGTAGCCTGGCTACTGTAGGAAATGAAGCAGGCACAGTGGGACAGGGATGAGCAGCGGAGATGGGGATCTGCGAGGAAGGACGGAGAGCTGATGTTCGGCCGCACAAGAACAGGTGCTGAACTTGCCTGAGTTCCTCTAGACAAGGCAAGAAAAATGGAGGAAGAAAGCTGTCCTAACAGACGAAGCCCCCAAGCCTGAATGGGAAGCAGGGTGTCAGCTACTGTGGCACAGGCTAGGATATTTCTGGGGGTGCTTATGGATGGTCGCAGAGGAAAGTGGAGATGTGAGAAGAGAGGACCCCCGCACATTCAGTGTGAGCATGGCTTGCTCCCGCAGGGAAGGCCAGGGGACACTGATAACAGGAAATAGCCCTGGGATGCAGAAGGTACAAAGGAGACCTGTGAATTCAGGAGTTTTACAGCTAGGGCTTGGGCTCGTTTAAGATGGAACTTCAAGTACAATGGTGGGCCTGGGATTACACCCGCAAAGATGCTAGCTAGTTTTCCTGGCGATTCTGGTGTGCCCGAGAGGAGGAATATTTTCCTTCTGGATCTCACATTTGTTTTCTCCACCTCCTTTCCCCAGATGTCACCAGGCATCTGCTCTATCCCATGGCTGGCAGTTGAAGCATGGGCTCCAAGAACATACTGTTGCTGTGCTAAATTTGGTGGCTTTGGGGCTGGGGCTGAGATATTCTTGTACATCCTGACTTTCAGATTCTATAAACCAGGGCCCAAGGGGCCTTGGGATGGGATAAATCTGACCCCCCTGCTTCAGGAGACATACCCACTTGGGGTAGACAGCATAGAGGACAGGAGAACAGTTGTCCCCAGACACACCTCTATCAGAGGGCCGGTCCTCTCCACGGGAATGCCAACCTCAGGGCAAGCTTTGCTTTCCTTGAGTGTTAATGTGTGAAAGGAAGGGAGCTCCAGCTCTGAGCCTTGACTTACCCCCTGGAAGTTAATAATGGAGGCCACTAGGTTCAGCTTTGGGTATTTTGGACTACTGGCATACTGTGTAGCTATTTTTATGCTACCATGTGGTGTTTGTAGTACAGCTTCCTCGGCTGAGATATACTTGACTCTGTGGCTTGAAATCTGAGATGGGAAATACAATCCGGATGAATTTTTGACCCGGGGTTCAGCAGGGGACTTGGTACGATATTCTTGAATGCATTGTTCTGGCCATTTCAGGGGTTTCTGGAGGTAACAGCTGAGCCACCCACCCATGGCTGCTGGTACTGAAGGGGGGCATGGCTGGGAGTGGGAAGAGCACAACATCCGTGCTGGGCTCTATCTGTCCCTTGAGAGGCCCATAGGCTTGGCATGTTAGCCTAGTTGGACAGGTGGAGAAAAGCAGCTAGAATCATGGCATGTAGCAATCCCCCTGTCTGCTGTCTGTGCAGAGTGTAGGCGTCTATGTGTATGTACCTGTTGGTTTAACTTTGTCAAGCGCACTGGATTACTGACACTCAGAAGGCCACAGCAAAGTGGAGTAGGAACACTAACGGTGCTGTTCATATAGCGCAAGCCGATCTATAGGGTGCCTATTTGTGTTTGAGAGTGGCACTCCAGCTGGGCATGCACTGGGGCATAGGGGGTGGGTGGGTAGATATATTGTGCAAAGACAAATGTGTTCCTATTGCTTATTGTGGGATGTTTGGTGGATGGAGTGGGTTCGGTTCCTGTTCTGCCTTGTTCCCCCAGGGTGCTCTTTTGTCCAATGCACAGACTTGCACAACCATACACGGCAGCCCCAAATACCCTGTCTTGGTCTCTGAACAGCAGAGAATCACTGCTTCTGGAATGGTGAACCATGACCTCTCCTCTCTCAGTTCTGTTTCCCAGGGTTTGTTGTCTTCAAGTTGAGGGAGGAACGTGAAGGAAAGCTCCCTCTTACGGCTTCCTCATTCAGGAACCTTCCGGCCTTAGGGTTATCTGGGCCTTAGGGTTATCTGTCGTCTGTGAAATCTGACTAAAACATCCTCTGCTCTCTTCTCTTGGGCATGTGCTGTGACAGTCCCTATCTGCAGAGTTTTAGAGGACAGGTGGAGTGAGAGATGGATTACTTTGTGCCAGCATTTCCAATGATAATGGCAATTCATAATGCTTGTTCTTTAAACAATAACAAAGGGGTTTGTGTTGTTTAAAATCCTCCCTTTAGGTTAGCTGCCCACAGAACTCTCTTTGTTTCCAAAGACCAAATCCCCTAGTTTTATCCCTAGTGCTGCAACAGAACACCAGTTGCAGTGTTCCCTCACCCATGCCCACATCTCCTGTGGATTCTCACAGACCACCCCTCCTAACCTCTCTTCCCCGACCAGTCACTTTGTCTCAGCTCCCAACTCCAGCAGACAGCCCTGCTAAACCACAGGCCATGTCTGCCAGAAAAGCAGGTAGGCTTTCCACAGACTTTCTCCTCTCTCTCTGTTCCCCTAGACCTAAATCCCCAGTCACATCCCTACTTCTGCAACAGAACATCAGCTGTAGCCTTCCCTCAGTCCTGCCCAACATCTCCTGTGGATTCTACAAACCATCCCCTCCTGCCTCCCTCCTCCCAGCTTTTTGCTTTGTCCCAGCCCCAGCCAGCACCCCTGCTAACCCAAGAACCTCCCAGGGCAACAAGTAGGCTGAAGGCAGACCCACACCTCTCCTACTGCTCCTGAGATCCAACACCCCAAGTCTCATGCCCAGCTTTATAGCAGGAAGTCTGCTGTGGCCTCCCTTTCCTTTATGACCCTATCCCCAACAGATCACAAAGACCTTCTACCCCAGCCTTCCCTCCCCCAGCTCATCCCAGGACCCCAGCCTCCAACACCAGTAGGCATTTCCTGTGATCACAGCAGCTGAGCAGGCCAGGAAAGCAGGCAGCACACAGCCATGCTGCTCTCCAAAACTCCAGCGAGGATCTAACACATGCAACATATCTCATAACTCGTAACACATGTCCCATGCACAAGCGTCGTATTTTGAAGTTTGCCTCAACGTGTGTATTAGTTACTTTTCTGCTGCTGTGAGAAAATAACCATGTCCAAAAATAGTCCAAGGAAGGAATGGTTTGTTTTAGATCACAGTACCAGAGGACTGGAATCCATAATAAAGGCGGGGAAGGCAAGGCCTTGTAGCAGGAGCAGAAGCTGGGTGATCACGTTTCCACCCGCACTCAGGAAGTAGAGCCAGGGCAGGAAGTGAGGCAAGACTATAAAGCCACTGCCAGTGGCATCCTTCCTCCAGGAGGCAGCAGTTCCTAAAGGTTCCATCATTTCCCCAAATACTGCCACCAGCTGGGGACCAAGTGATCAGATACACACAAACCCATCCAAATCACAACGAATATGCTCGACATGTTCTCTTCATTTCAACCAAATCCTCCCTTCCCTTTTCCGTGGAAACTCAATTCAACCTTTACTCAGGCCACCCAGCAGTCAAGCATGGGTCCCACCACATCTGTCACCAGCTCTTTCTACCAAGAGCTTTTCAACCCCTTGAGAGCCACAGCAAGGCACTAATGTCATCTGATCTTTTTTTCCTAGAAATTCAATCCAAGAAAATGAAATATTCTTTGCCTAGCTAGAATTTCCACGTCTTTTTGTGTGCTGATGAACTAAAATCTACCATTGCTTTGAAGAAAACTCCATATTTCACGTCTTGAACACATAGTACAGGGACTGTGTGCAAGAACACCCCAGAGTCAGTTTGAAAGACTGGGAAGTAGGTGTGAGATCCTAGGTAAGCATCTCTTTTGATCCTAGAAGCGATACGACACCAGATGAAAAACATAGTATCTATGACAGTTGAGTCCGTGCCATTGACCAATGCCTGACCCTGACAGCTTAGAACTCCAGAGCCTTGCCTCTAGGTCTCACTCAACTCTACATGGAACACACAGATTTCTAGCATGTAAGAGTCCTTCCCGTCACACTTGTTTTGGTCTGCTACACTAGCAGCCACTATGTCTGAGTTGCTGAACCCATATCAATCATTGCCATGGACTAGAAGTCAACTCATAGAATAGGCCATATCGCAGTGACAAGATCCCTCTAAATCTTAGTATTCAAATATGCTGATTTTTTATTATTCTACATTTATGCTGCGGGACATCTGGGGGAAAGGCATGTCTTGCCCAGACGTTCTTCATTTGGCACATTGACAGAGGGAAGGCCTAGGTTCTTCTGTAGTCATATTGCTATCAACTATCATAATCATCACTTTTACCTCTAGGAGAAAGATGAACTTCACATAGAGTCAGAAGATTTATCTTGGTCCTGGTTCCACTAGTCAATAACTATGTCATCTACTACTACAAAATGTCTCTTTAGCCCTGCCTCTTCATCTATGAAATGAAAAGATGAGGTCACAGAGAATTTCTAAGGTCATTCACACCTCAAAACATACTTGATTCCCAGAAGGGGAAGGGAATTGTTGAGTGTTGAGTAGGGATTGTCTACAGTCCTCTAGAAAGCAAAACTATTCTCACCTTTCAGAAGGCTTGGGGAAGTTAGCACACTCAAGGTCACAAACAATTGGCAGCAAATGTAGGGTTTGAATCCAGGACCATTGCATTATAAAATTATAAAGTGTGTGTGTATGTGTGTGTGTGTGTGTGTGTGTGTGTGTGTGTGTGTGTGTGTGCGCTCCATTCCAAATCTGTGATCTGGCGCCGTACAGAGAGGAAAGTGGAAAGAAAGAGAGCCCAGAATGAGCCAAGGGAGTCAGGCACCATGGGGAAACCTTAGGGAATAAACAAGAACCATTCCTTCATTTTTTTTATGATCCAATTGGCTTTGGTAACTGCAATATTTAGCACACACTAAGTGTTGGGCCCTGGACAAGGTGCTGGATACACAAATACTAATTACACTTGGGAAGTAATGAGGACACGTATTAATTATGAAAATAGAAAACACTTTATAGATTTCAAGAGGCAAAGATGTATTTGAATGCAGTACAAAAAAAGAAAAGCTACTCATCATATAAGCAACGAGAGGGCTGGGAAAGACCAGCTGTGGCCATCTGATGCACGCTTTCAAGGAAGGAGAAGATGCAGTGGACGCCTACACTGGCACCTTCCTGTCACTCTTGAGATAACGACTTAATCTTTTCTTTTGCCTTCAGAATCTTCTGCCCTGGATTCCAATTCAAAGAATTAGAAAACTGGGGCTTTAGCCAGTCTTGCCTCACTTGTTGGAAGAGGGAAGAGATGATGCTATCTCTGTCAGCAAACAAATATGGATAGTTTCAGGACTCACAGCCTCTATGACATGGGACAAACTTCAAAAGTCAGAGAAGCTGTCAAGTCTTGGCCCCCAATAGCCAGCACAGTACCCTAGTTCCAGACGGAAGGGTCAGCACTGTCTCCTGAATGTGGTGTGAACTGTCTTGAAATGAGCTAGGAGAGAAGCCGCCTTCAGATGGAGGAAAAATGAAAGGCGGTCATCTCCTAATGAGCACAGATTATAGGATGCAGACCAGATAGCTGGGCCAAGGAGCTTCATCTAACGGTCAAGCACTGAAAGTCTCTGAAGGCAGACAGTGGGAGAATTGGATGATCGTTGTTTTAGAGACTCCATTGTGGACATTCAAAAAGATGGAAGAGAAAAATAGAGACCAGTGAGATGAATTAATCATCATTCGGGGGCCAGACAATAAGAACTTGATAGAGCAGTGGTCATGAGGACAAAGATAAAGAGAACAGGTTTGGGATACAATGCACAGGTGAAGGCTGTGCCGTTCGTGGGAGATAAGGGTGAAAGCAAACCCACCTTGCTTGAAGGTTGACTGGTGACAGGATGGTGGGACAGTCACTGAAATGAGTACTTGCAAAGAGGAATGTGTTCGGGGGGGGGATAAAGTACATGGGAACTGCTACGTTTGATTCCTCACAAGTCAATGTATCCAGGTGTGAAGAGAGTTTGGGACACTGACAAGGTGCGCATTGGTACCCTACCAGTGGTGGTCCTGTGTTCAGGATGAGGAGCTGGATCTGGAGAGCTGCGACTCAGAGGGGCTCCTGTTTCATCTGGCCTCTGAATGCCTGGCTCCAGAGGCACCCGACCACAGAAACCTATTGGGAATGCGCAAATCTCACTGGAAGTAAATGTTTCCACTCTACAGTGTCCTCAAGTAAAATTTCCCTGGGGACTCTCTGAAGCACACTGAAAAATTGATTTTTATTTCCCTTTTCTCTAGGTCCCAAAGTGGAGGGGAAAGCACAAAAGTTGGGTTGACTTTCTTCTCTGCTCTTTGAGTGTAGTAAAATTCCTTGTGATGGGGTTTCAGACAAGTAAGCGTTTAAACTGGGGCTTTGGAGAATTGTGAAGCCAGGTGAAGCCGGGCTCGCCTTTGTCCAACCAGTGCACACTCTGGGCCGAGATGAACACCCAATGATACACAATTAGGAACAGGTGTGGGGACAGGGAACCATTGCCTCACAGGCTTGTGCTATCTAGGATTTGAACTTTCAATGTCCCCCAGTCCCAAACTCAAATAGATGCCCACCCAAGGATTCCCCCTGGATACAACTATGTAGTTTAGTGATGTCACAACAACCCCAGCAGTTCCTGCAGCTCCAAGCAGACTTACCTATCAAGCACTGGTCCAATTACAGTATAAAGTGCTTACCTGGGCCTGACAGATGCAAGACTCTGAGTTTTATCCCAACTCCTGTGGAAGGAAGGAAGTGAGGGAGGGAAAGAAGGAGGGATGGAAGGAGAGAACAACTAAGATCTTCCTGAGTTCATATTTACCATCAGCTGCAGAGTCCAGCTATTTCCCACTTGGTTTTCTTCTTGTAATTTGATGCTTGTATACAATGCATCTTAGTCATATTTACTCCCTGTGACTCTCTCTTACCTTCCCACCCTTGCTGACTTTACTCTCGTCATTCAACTAGTCCCCAGCTACTTTTGTGTCCCTCACTCACTCTCTTTCTGGTTAACATCTTGTATAGGTAGTCATAGCTGCTGGCTGCATATTTCTGTTAGCAACAGTCATGGCACATCTTGGGAACAGGGATTCACAACATTCTTCTCCGAGGCTCACAGTCTTGCCACTCCATCTCTCACCCAGTGTTCTCTGGACCTCAGAGGGGCTGCTTGAGTTCTGGATTTGTTCCATGGTATATCTCAGTTTCTGTCATACTTTGGGATGCCTGTTATCACCGTGTTTAGAATTTTGGTTTTGGACTGTTTGTTTGGGTGGCACTGGGGAATTGAACCCAGGACCTTAAGCATGTGAGGCAATCACTCTACCACTGAGCTATAGACCCAGCCTTTATTGTAGTGTCTGTCCTGATCTACTAGAACAGAGACTCTCTGCAGGATAAAATATTTAGGTGTGTCTGGTTCCTGTGTGTCATATTCAAGTTGTTTATCTTAAGCCCTCCTTACACTGGTAGAATGGAAGGCTAAATCCAACACTCAGTCTATATTAGAAGGAATATGACCAATCCTGACTTTCTTTAAAATTCAAATGAGACCAAGGAGATATTTGCATTATTTCATATTCAAAGCCGACTGTTGACACATTTAATCTTGCTAAACTCACCAAGTGTGGCGGCTTTCTCCTACCAGTGGGGTTGCATAATCTTCCAGGCACATATTTGAAGCACCAAGCTAACCTTCGCGCATGACAGCTATGGAGCGGTAATTGCGAGGGGGTGTCTCTGAAGGGCTGGTGGAGCCAGGCCATCTGCTGCAGCATCAGGGACAGCCAGGGGCGAGGATGCAGGGACTCCTGTAATGGCTCATCTGCCAATTTGTTCTCCCCACACCAGCTGAGTAGACTCCAGGCTTGGCAGTCAGAAGCTCTAGTCTAAATAGAAAGGTCGCCAGCATAGCGACCAGGCAGCCCTGTGCTGAAGGGGTAGTTGCAGGTTTATCTTATAAGCAGGGAAATGGAAGACAGTGGGGCATGGAAGTATTCACAGGGCAGGCAGTTGCGTATCCGCCTTTTGTGGAAGGCTGTGACTAGCATAGCTCCTGGAACACACTGCACCTGGCGTCACCTCTGTGCTCTCTCCCCACGCTGTAGATTTCAGCACAGCAGTGCCTTCTCCCTCTGCATGACCTGGTGACTGAATTTTTGCCATTCATTGTGAGTACTGGGTACTGAACTCGGGGCCTCTGGAAGAGAAGCAAGTGTCCTGAACTGCTGAGCCATCTCTCCAGCCCCAGCTTTAATGAGGGGTAATGATGTGCAGTCTGCTTCCAGATGTCTGATGGAGGACAGGGAATGAAAAGGATCTGATGAGGTCATGAGTCCAGCAGACAGCCCAGCAAAAGCTTGGCCAGCCACAGGGGTGCCTAGTCCTGCCCAGGCTTCCTGAGAAGTAGGTGTCTTTAGCATGCCAGCTTTCTGCTCCAAGATCAGCAGCAACAGACAGAATTACCCTACCTCAGCCACCACAGGGTAGCTGATTCATCAATCCCAGATAGAGGACTCTGTCCTTTGAGACAAGTATTCATCCAAGATACAAGTTGACCAGGAGGCCAGAAAGGAAGTGAATGTACCAAGTAGCATCATTTCTTTGTTGTATAAGTTCCAGTATTGTTGCAAGGGGAGGACCTTGGTCCTGCCTCAACTTGATTGCCATGTTTAGTTCAAGACCATGGGAGGCCTGCCCCTTTCTGAATGGAGACAGAGGAGGAGTGGATGGGAGGAGGTAGATGAGAAAGGTGGGATGCAGGGAGAGGAGGAGGGAGAAGGGAAACTCCAGCCAGTCTGTAAAATAAATGGGAAAAATATTATTTAAATTTAAAAAAGAAAAGCCCCTGTGACATATGACCTAGAAGTATGAGCCAGGAATGAGAAAACACCTATCAAACACCCTGCTTACAATAATTGCTGTCATTACAAAGAAAATAGAAACAAAAACAAAACATAAAATAACTTGTGCTCAGAGAACTTAATGCCCTGCCCCACACTGCACCTGCTCTTGGACCTCTGTCTGTCTCCAGGGTGGTTTTTCTCCCCCTTCAACATGGCACAGTGCTTCACCAGATGTTTGCATCTGCACAGTTTGCCTTTTTCAGGTATGAAAGAACTGAACAAACACATGTGCCTCCCTTTTTTTTTTCAAGGATGCCATGAGCCATGAGCTAAATTTAGAGATCACTCACTCTTCACCTAACTTCCTTTTTCTCTTTTATGTACATTCAGTAAGCTCTTTTCAAATCTTTATCTTTCCTTCCCTAATTCATGGGTCAGCTGCTTCTAATCCACTTGAGGGAAAGAGAATGAATAACAGAATTTAAATATTTGGTGTCTACAATGCTGTTTGATATAGAGAGTGTGTGTTCAGGGAGAGGGGTTCTCCGATTGAGAGGATAGTGTGATGAGCAGATAGATGCACAGGCTCCATCCTCGAGGGAGGTATGAGGCTCATAGTTCACACGATGTAATCGGTGGGGCTTGTAGGAGCATGATGTGTGTGACATAGGCTTTTCCCCACCCTGTGATGCCTGGAACACCACAGTTAGTTTCATTCTTTATACTTTTTCTTACCTATTCAACTTGAAACCTCTTAGCAAATGTGCAAAGGGAAAGAAGGGGGAAGAGGTCACACTCTAGATGGTTTCAGACATTACTGCTTTGATAAATCCTATGATAAAGTCCCTTCTTTGGGGCAGAGGTGACAGGGTTGAAGACACCATGCCTGCACCATGCTATCTGCTAGTGCCAAGCCAAAGGGCATTATTGTGGCTGTTATGGTGGTGGTATTTTGTTTGGTTGGTTGGTTTGGTCAATTTGATACAAGATAAAGTTACCTGGGAAGAGGAATGTTAACTGAGAAAATGCCTTCACAAGATTGGCCTATAGGCAACTCTATAGGCCATTTTCTTGATTAATTATTGATATGGGAGGGCATAGCCCTTTGTAGGGTAGGCGAAGCTAGGGTGTGGGAGGTGATGTATGCTATGAATATGTTTTATTGCCATTGGTTAATAAAGAAGCTGCTTTTGGCCAATGGCTTAACGGAGTAAAGCCAGGCTAAAAGAGATATATAAAGAGAGTAGGCAGAGTCAGAGAGAAGTCATGTAGCCGCCTGCAAGAGACTGACACCTTTGCCCGAGCCCACCCGAACCTTGTCGGTAAGCCACAGCCACATGGCAAGACACAGGTTAATAGATATGGATTAATTTAAAGTATAAGAGTTAGCCAAAAATACATTTAAGCTATTGGCCAAATAGTATTGCAATTAATACAGATCTCTGTTTGATTATTTTGGTTCTGGGCAGCTGGGAATGAACAAGCAGATTCTGCCAACACTAGGCTGAATATAAAAATAGTCTGAGCAATCCAGGAGAAGCAATCAAGTAAGCAGCATTCACCTGTGACCTCTGCGTCCATTCCTGACTCCTTATTTCTGCCTTGAGTTCCAGTCCTGACTTCCTTTGGTGACAGAGTGTGACCTGAGAGTTGTGAGCTGAAATAAACCCTTCCTCTCCTTTGTCCCAGCAGCGAAAAAGTACCTAGGACGGGTGCCATCTTTTCTTTCAGTGGTCATAATGATATTCAACCCTTCCTCTCACTACCCCTCTCATCCTGCCCCTCCCAGCATCTGACCCTAGAGCTCAGGCTAACCATTCCTACCCCCACTGATGGCGCCATGTGCCCTCTCCACTGTGGGTTCTCTGTCCAGGGATCCTTTCTCCCATTCCTGCAACATTTCTGTCCAGAGAAGACTTCAGAGTACCGTTTCTGCCCACCAGCCTGTCTTCCAGAATGCACGAGGCTTTGAGATTCTCTACATTTCCACCCAGAGCAGTTCAGCTTCTCCTGTCTGCTCAGCCCCACGGTAGCCAGCAGAGGAGCAGGGTGATGATCTAACAGGCACCAGGAATTGTACGGTGGCTCACACCTAACTTTAAATTTGTTTTCTGAAGTATGCTGGAGAGGGAAGTGGGGAGGGAGGGATAGGATGTCTTTCCCTTTCCCCCTCACCTATCCAGAATAAACTCTCACTTCGACCAGACATTCTTTCCTAGTGATCGGAACTGCCTTCAACCTAGTGGCTACAGACCAACACAGAATTGATCTTGCTTTCTTCTCCTGAAGCCAAGCCACTCACCTGGACAGTTTGCCACAGGCTCTTGAAAGGTCTCCTGTTTCTCCCCTGGCCTGAAACCACCATCTCTCTACAAAAGAGAACATGTGATCCACTGGGGAGCACATTATCCGACTTGCTCAAATCCACCCTTGTGAGCCTGTTATTCTGGCTTGACTCCATCTCCCTGCCTCATCTCACACCACCCTCCACCCCAGGCCTCCTTCATTGTCATTGGATCATTTTTGCTTTACAACTCAATAAGTTCACCCCCTCCCCCACATACACTCAGGGACTTTGTGCTTCCCGTTTCCCCTGCCTGGTCTACAGTCATGGCTCCTTTTTGACACTGATCATTAGTTTAGCTGTTTCTCTAGGAAAGTCCTCCTGGGCCTTTGCACCTTGCTCTGCTGTTCTTCTGACCTCCAAATATGGCCTTATGTGTTTGTTTCCTGTGTCCTCAGCCAACAGTATATGGTCCACATTCTACGGTTGCTTTGACTACCACTGCATCTCAGTGCCCAGGGTCCACTCATGCTCAATGCGTGTGATGGAGCTGTGCTTTGGGTTTGACAGCCCTGAGCTTGATACCTGTCATGTGCTTTGCATTCTCAGATGTCCTCATAGCCACAGGCCACCTGTGTCTCTCTCTCTTTAGAAAGATGAGGACAATAATACATCATGAATAGTACTGAGGGGTTAAGTAGTTGAGTGCTGAGCAAAGGACATGGCAGGTGTTCAACAAGGGTCACCTCTCCTTTCCCTCTTGCTCCTTTGCAGCACATGGAGCTGTTGTTTGCAAACCTGGTTCTCATTAAAAGGTTTTGCCCAGATAAAGTGGGGCAAGAACCAAATCTAGTTAGTGGAATGACAGATCTGTAGAGGATTGAATAAATCCTCCCAACTGTACTTACCCCACCCCCTGGAATTTAGACTGTGGCCTTATTGTGAAAAAAAAAACAACAAATCATTCTGGGTACAATGAATTAAGGATCAGATGAGGTCTCATATTTCTGAGATTTGGTGGCTCATCACTGTAATCCCAGTGCTCTGTAGGAGAGGGCAGGAAGACCATGAGTTCAAGGCCAGCCAGGCCTACATAGTGAGTTCTAGGCTGCAGAAGACCCTAAAGAAAGAGAGGTAAGGAGGATGGAAGAGAAATAACATTGGATCAGAGTGGTTTCTGTCTATAGGTTAATAGATAATCATCTATAACAGTCAAGCTTGTAGTCATGTTAGTTAGGTTTTTTAGATATATAGAGATATATTTCAGTTAGATAGATAATCTTCAAACCTTTCAAAGACCTACAGAATATGAGATTTAAAATGTTTTAAAAACTGAAGATTTTTCATGACAGTGAGACTCATCTGTTCCTGACAACACAAATCTACTTCAAGAGGATGATGGGCATCGAAGAGGCTCTTTACAGAGTTTGCTAACCATTTTGGCAAGAAACTGCCCTTGCCTGGACTGATTGATGTTATGCTGTATGAATTGGACATGAAGGACCCACAGAAAAATAACTGCTGAACTTGCCTAAAGGTGAGATGGTCCTTTGGGGTTCCTGCTTCATGAAAGAATCTGCTAGACATTTTGCAGGACACAGAAGAAAGCAACCGATGGACTTTGCCATTTCAATGCAGAAAAGATCTTCAAATTTCCTGCTTCATGAAAAAGTCTGATGGATACTATGGGCTGGTAGGCTAAAGATTTGTGCCCCAATGATACAGAAGAACTTTGGGTGGCTGTCCAGGTAGCAAGATGACTCTGTC
Organism: Ondatra zibethicus; assembly: GCA_004026605.1. Taxonomy (NCBI): domain Eukaryota; kingdom Metazoa; phylum Chordata; class Mammalia; order Rodentia; family Cricetidae; genus Ondatra; species Ondatra zibethicus. The sequence goes on along the minus strand of PVIU01002678.1, from coordinate 99,717 downwards.
AATTCTAGAGTTTTGGAAGTTGCTTACAGTGTACTTCCTGTTAACTTAGGTAATATTAAATCCCTCTGGAGTCTTTGATGGAGTTCAATAATAGTTAGAAAGTAGATATAAATGTTGTAATTGTAATTCTTGCTTGATACTTGTCTTGTTATATGTAATTTTACTGTGTTAAAGTTAAAACCTTCCTTTTTATTTAAACAGAAAAGGGGAAATGGCGTGGAAAGTCCTTCTGTCTATGTGTTGCTTTTATTGGTCAATGAATAAAGAAGCTGCTTTGGCCTGTGATAGGGCAGAGTAGAGATAGGCAGGGGAAATTAAACTGATTTCTGGGAGGAAGAAGGCAAAGTTACAGGAAGCCATGTAGCTGCCCGCAGGAGGCAGACACAGACTGGACCTTTACCTGGTAAGCCACAGCCATGTGGCAATACACAGATTAATGGAGATAGGTTAGTTTAGTATATAAAACTAGCTAGCAATACGCTTAAGTGATTGGCCAAGCATTGATTTAAATAATATGAGAGAGGTGTCTTTTTAAGATATAAACAAAGAAGATTCCCTCCACTGTATCTGTAGCAGGTCAGTGTAGATGCTAGATGCAAGATAAAGGTGACCTCTCTATGGTTTCTGTGTGATTATTTTGAGTCTGGGCAGCTCGGAACAAATGAGCAGCCTCCCCCAACATCTCTCTCTATTGAATGTCTTTCTAAGAGATAAAGCACGTGTGGGGGAGATGGTTCAGTAGTTAGAAGCACAGGCTGCTCTTTCAAAGAACTTTGTTTAAGTCCCAGCACTTACACGGAAGCTCACAGCTGTCTATAATTCCAGTTCTAGGCATCTGATTCCCTCTTCTGGAGTCCACAGACAACAGGCATGCACATGGTATGCAGAAATACATACAGGCAAAACAGCCATATACATAAAAAATAAAAGAGAGAGAAACAACAGAGAGAGGGAAGGAGGGAGGGAGGGAGAGAGAGAGAGAGAGAGAGAGAGAGAGAGAGAGAGAGATGCATACCTGTAATCCCATTACTTGGGAAGCTAAGACAGAATGTTATGAGTTTGTTTTGTTACTAGCCAGGACTACACAGTAAGACCCTGCCTCACTTAAAAAGAAAAAGAAAAGAAAAAAAACAGGCATACAGAGACCCAAAGAAGCTGGAGGCAGAGTGGTGATGTGTTGGTACCCCAAGGAACGACAACAGTGATCGGTGACCACCAGCAGCTAGGTTCCAGTGTCCTTGATCCAGAAGCAAAGAGAGACAAACGCTCAGGCTCAGACAGCTTTTTCCTCTGCAACTCAGTCCTAGACCACAGCCCAGGAGATGCTGACACCCACACTCAGGATGAGCCTCTCGTTGTTAAATCTCTCAGCAAAAGACCTCACAGATATAGCAGCAGCGTGTCTGCTGAATGTTTCTGTATCCAGCTGAAATGAAAGTGAAAATTAGCCACTGAAATACCCATGGAGTAATGGCATAGAGTTGAATCTCACTTCTCTGGAACCCTCCCAGTGTGGATAGTCTCTGGTTCTCTGTTTTTCCTGTACTTAGGGCAGGTGATCAGCTTTAAATACTAACTCCTCAGATGACAGAGCTATTCCTCCCTGCTCGTGGGTCCCATGTGTTGGTGTATTTACTCAAAGGCAGCTCACAAGACCAAAAAGACCCATATTTGAAGAATTTCAACATATGGAAACTAAGTCTCAGATCCCTTAGGTTGATCCCCACTAGTTGGGCTGAAATCATGGAGCCCTTCCTACAGCAGTCTTCCTAAGAAGCCTAGGCAGCTACCCCCTCCCTGGGTGGTCCCCTGTAGGAGGGAACAGAGGGGCAGGTGTCTGATCTGGAGAGGAGGCGGAGAAGAACTCACTTCACCTGACTTTAAGTGGCCCCTCCATCTGCGCCTCTGGAGCAGCAGCCTCCAGATGGCATGTCCACAGCATTCACGGTTCAGGCTCCTTGCCAGGCGGTGGAGGTAGTGAGCAGGTGCAAAGGAAGAGACTGCTACTGGCTCAGACAGTTTCTGTTCTCATGAGATGCATTGTGCACAGTGATCATCCTGCCTCTGCCTCTACCAGTGGAAGACCTGGAGCAGAACTCACGTGATCCCCATTTGCCAAGAGTGGGGTGAAGGCCGAGGAGGGGGTCTTTGCTTTCTAAGTCACAGTAGCCACTCTGGGTATCAAGACTTAACTTAAGTCACTTTGACTGACCCATAGAGAGGTCACCTTTATCTTGCATCTAGCATCTACACTGACCTGCTACAGATACAGTGGAGGGAATCTTCTTTGTTTATATCTTAAAAAGACACATCTCTCAGCCAGGACAATGTTCTCTGTTCATGCATATATAGACTAGGGACTTTTGTGGGCTCTCTGTCCACCTCAATAAGATATCCCCCTGTCCTTTGTTGGATCTTTGTCTAATATTGTGTGTGTGTGTGTGTGTGTGTGTGTGTGTGTGTGTGTGTGTGTGTGTGTGTGTGTAGTGAGATAAATAAGAAGAAAAATGAAATTTCACTGCACTACAAAGTTTGACTTTCAATCTTGGCTCAAATTTTTCATTCCAAAGATGAAAATTTTGATGTTTCTATGCTCCATTGTATTCTGAGGCACCTCTGTCCTCACTCAGGACAACAAGGTTCCAATTAATATGTTGCTGATTAAAATAAAATACTATACTACCACACAATCTAGTCTGACTTTAATATACAAAATTCACCACACCGCAAGTCATGACTAATTATCACAGAAATGCTTATTGGGTATCTACTACATAGTTTACGGTAGATCATATGCTGGGGTCTTGGGGGAGAGGGGAGAGATAACATAAAGATGAACAAGACAATTTCTATTCTCATACACTATCCTAAAAGCAGTAAAATGCAAAGGCATTACTATAATTCAAGACTGAGTATAAAGGCAATGAGGTAAATTATAGAGTGCTCATAGGAAAATAAAGGCATTAAAAGAAGAATAGCTGGCGTATAGTGGAGAAGATAGACAACCCAATCCCCTGCCTCGATAACCCAGGATAGTGTACCAAAGACCCATTAAAACCAACAAGTAAGTTTAGGAAGGTGATTGAGCATAATGCACAAAGCAGCCAGGGGGCTTTCTCCATGCCAGCAACAGCCAATTACCAAATGTCCTGGGAGGAAAAGCTTCCCTCATGTCTGCAACCAAAACTATAATAAACCGAACAACAAATCTTACAAGAAATATTCAAGGCCTGTTCAGAAAAAGCCATAAAACTGTATCAAAGGATATAAAAAAGTATTGAATAAATGAAAAGATGCCTCCTATTGTTACCCTGAAAGATGCAATATTGCAGGGAATGAAAACTCTCTCTGAATTAACTTACTGTTCAGTGTAATCCCAGTCAAAAGTCCAATAGACATTGATTTCATAAGAGAATTCCAGCTTTGTGCTGGATAAGAAAGCATACAGTAAGAAGCAAGAAAGGAGGTTGGGCAAAAAAGAATAAAGACAGAAAATAAGGGAGTGGGGTAATTTTGTTTGTTTTGTTTGCTTTTATAATATATTATAACATAGTCTGAAGTTAAAATTCTTAGCCAGAATGATATTCATGCAAAACTAGATAAAGGTGACGGGTACAGTATATTGCAGACATTTCCGCATCCTTGTATGGCTGCTTGAACCTGACCGGGGATGAGAAAACAGACAGATGGACATGCAGACAGAAAGCTGGGATCAGGTAGTCTGGGCTCTCAGCTTGCAAAGTCACTGCACCCCAAAACTCAGCATGTTTATTATGTAGGGTTGAACATGGGGTTTGGGTTATTGCAGGGTTATTACACACAGATAAACAAGAATGCAGGGTGTATGGTACACAGCTGTATCAAGGAAAGGAGACAGGAGCAATCTTCAGCATGGGAATACCTGGGGTAAGCTATGGTGGACATTTTATACACACATTGTCAACAGCCACATGGTCCCCTGAAGAAGGCTTGGTCAATTCTCTGAGTCCAAGACTATGGGGCACTTGGCATGATGGTGCCCACATCAATAGCACACAGTCACTCAACTCAGGGCTTTTTCCACTCCCCACATCCATCCACACACAACAATTTAATATGTGATAAGAGGGGCACTTTGTTTAGAAGAATCCACAGCCCCTGTGAATGCCATTGTCCTTGGACACATTCTTCTTTTCTTTGAGGAAGGTACAGTTCAGAGTGAGAAATCTCCCTTTAGAGGCAAAGAAAACAGATTTTAACTTCATCTTTATTAGCAATACCTTTGTATGTTATTTTAAAGGGGGAGGGAATACAACCCCTGTCTGCTTTTCCTCATGGGACTACAAGAACAAACAAGACCATCTGTATATAGCTAGCTCATAAGTTATAATTTCTCAGGATAATAGGCATGAAGACTCCTGGGCTTAAAATAAACAAGCACTTGTGTGTCCAGGGACCAGCATCACCACTGCAAAACCTTGCTCACGTGTTCTTACATGTTCCTCCAATAGGAGACCGGAGTGGAGGAGGATGGGAGGGGTGAAGACATCTTTCTTGATGAAGGTCTTGCTTCCTGAGTTCATTAACCAAAGTGGTATCTCAGTAAGGGACAGAGGTGGTAGCTGCTTTGCCCCTATGACCCTAGCTCTGGAGTGGCAGACTCTTTCTGCCTGGACAGGCCCCATCATGTTTTCAAAGTCAGTCAGGAGCCTTAATTCTTCTGTTATTTACCTGTCCATTCTCTGTATTTGAAGCCGCAAAACAATCCCACACCAGTTTGATTAAAAGGGGTTATTTATTGGAGGAGAAAAAACTTACAGAACACCATCCTACACCACAGTCCTCTAGTCGCAAAAAGGAAACAGAGAGTCTAGCAGTTGGAACGAAACCGGAAGCAAGAGAGTGAGCAGACTGCTGCTGCTGCTTTTTAAAATGAAAGAAACCATGCCCCAGTGGGCTGGTATCTTAAAGGCTATTGGCTGAAGGAGCAGAAGGAGCTCCCACAGCACCTCCCCCTTTTGTTTAAGTAAGAGAGTTCTAAACCTACTACAAAATTATATATAGTAAAAACAAATATCCTATTCTAACTAGCTTAAGTCTTGTATAATAAATAACTTGGCCAAGTCATGAGAGGAAAGTAACTACATTTATCTAGTCTTCAACCCCAATCAAAGAACAATTATTTCGGGCATAAGCTAACCGGGTGCTGGGAATGAAGCCCTTTCCTCCTTACTACATGTATTGTTTCATTATCTGAAAGACTTAGAGTCAGTTCCACCCTCCTGACTGATGGTCAGCCTTGTATGGAAAACATTAAATAGTTAAACTCACATAATCTATACCCTTCTGATCATACCTGGGCACCAAACCTTGTGCTGAGGGCCTTTGATCATTTTTTTTTAATTTCACTCAATCAACCTCATGAGGTTACCCTGGCATTGCAGCTCATAGAAATTGAAGCTTACATCCAAAGCTAAGGCCTTTCTCTGAAAAGAGTTCTTAATAGGACCTACATCGCTGGTTCTGAAAAACAGGAAGAGCCAAGTCAGCCCCAAAGCCCTACATCCCAGTGTTGGCAAGCACATTGCCCCTGGGACCTCCAGTGTGGCTATACCATCTTCAGCCATCTCCTCTGGCTGGTGACCCACGTGATGGACTCTGAATGAGGAACGGACAGCCATCGTTCTGTCTGTTGAATGGCTGAACGTATCTGCGATGGCTTTGATGAGGCCACCCCGGCCACTTCCAGTCATGTACTCTTTCATCACCAGCCTAGAACTTTGCTGAGGCTTAGGGTAGTGTGGCTTTGTCACAACAGAATCTTGTTGTCTTTGATCATTTTGCTAAGACATTATGAGGTGTTACTCAGATGGCAGAAAAGCCTGAAAATTGTTCCCCTCTGTCCTAATGCATCTCTAAAACATCACTTTCCCAGCACTCTCACGGCTTACACCTATTTTCTTAACATCCTTGCTAGGTAACTGTATGAAAACCTCATAGAGGCTAATCCTAGGAGGTCCTCCGTCTGTCCCAGCTGCCTACTCCAAGGCTGAGAAAGATGGTTACTGTCACCTTGGGTAATTTTCACATGCATCTCTCTTCTTTGGCACATCTTGGGATCTGGAGTTCTTGGGCTCAGCACACACACACACACACACACACACACACACACAAATTCTATTCATTATTTTCCAAATTTGCTTGGCTGAAACTTTCTAGAGAGCCTTGTACTGCACCTGCTGAATGGAAACACAATTCATTTCACTTGAATAAAGATGGAGAAAAGGAGGGGGGTAGGGGAAGATAGAAGAGAAAAGGAGCAAGAGGGGGAGGGAGAGAGGGAGAGGATGAGAGAAGCAGATTCACTCTTCCAGCTCTGGGAAGTGTAAAGGAACAGCAGAACCGTGGCAGGTGTTTGTATTCTGTTGTCCCAAGTGCCCTAAGGCTTGATTTTCTAGTAGGGAATGAAAGAAAGATGCTACAGTTTAGTGGCAGATCATGTGCCTTGCATGTGCAAGGCCTGGAGCCCAATCTTCAGCAACACACATACGCACACACACATACATGCACACACCACACATGCATGCACACAGCAAACCACACACACCTCACATGCATGTGTATACATACATACGCACTCACACACACACACGCATACCATTAGGAAACACGATTCCCATAGCCATACCTTCGTTCTGAGTTGCTTTCCCCTCGAATTTGTCAGGCATGCTGTTAGGTTCCCAACAGAAGCATGCATGTTTAATGAAGGGTGTGGAGGAGCCAGCTAGGTCATGGTCCACCCAAAGGCAAAACCCATTGAAAGCCCAGGAATACAGCTTTAGACAGAGTGGTCAGGATGGTACTAAGGGAAGTTGGGGAATGATGCTGAGCCTAGCCTGGCTCCATGGTCTAGTTCCTCTCATAGGGAGAAGACAGAGGAAACTTACTCAGACGCCTGGGCTAGGCAAACAACAGAAGCAAGCAGAAATCAAGGCAGCTCACCTACTTATGCCTGCAAGTAACAAAAAGCTGTGGAGGTTATATTAAACAGGGAATGAGAGTTTGAGAATAAGAGCTCAATGGCAGTGCCCAAGGCTAAGAAGGCAGCCGGAGACCAGGAAAGTGTAAACTAGGAATGGGAAAATAGCCGGGGGCACCAGGGACAATGCTCACTCTCCAGCTCTTTTCCCTGCCATCTCGCAGCAGATGAGAGACAGACAGGTTTTCACGAAACAGTCGCTTCTGCTGCTCCCTCAACTGACTTTGGGTTAAATGGTCGTTTGAGATCGGATGCACCAAGAGCCTCGTCCTCTTAACCCATACACCCCCATGGAAGCTACAAGCTGAGGATAACTAAGGGCCTCAAGCTGAGGTTAACTAAGGGCCTACAAGCTGAGGTTAACTAAGGGTCTTCCTTTGCCCCAGCTGTGCATGGCCGGGAGAAATGTCCACCCTGAATCAATGTGAGCTCCATGGTCCTCTTGGGGGCAGATCATACTTGCACGGCTCAAACAAGACATTGTAGTCAGCTGAGCAAGCTCCTGGCATGCTTCTTAACATGAGCAGTCCACCATGAGCAGAAACCTCGGGGACCCTGCTGCATTTGGCAAGGTCAAAAGGTATGTTGCTCACTGTGGCCGTAGATACTTTCTAGGGACAGGCTGTCTCATGGACACACATAGTGCCAGTGGCACAGGAGGGACAGCCACAAACGCTGTAGCCTATGCTGTACCACTGAGATCTCACTCACAACCCATGCAGCAGGAGGGAGGGCAACGGAAGGCTTTGCAGGGGCTAAAGTTCTTGCAGAGTAGGTAGGGGCAGAACAAACCGATGCTTTCTGTCATTTCTGAGGTCAGGCTGGCATGACCTCAGATGCACACACTGAATATACACTGGAAATGGTTACCAATACAAGCAGCTTGAGTTAAAGGCTTCCTCTGTGAGAAGAGAAGGCTCTGGGGAAAGTGGCAAAGGCTTGCAGGGCCACTTTCAAAACCTTGAAGTGTTTTATGACAGGAAATGTAAGCTGCAAACTAAAGCTGAAGGAATAATGACCCCTCTTCACACAGCCAGTGTCCAGCCCCAACAACTCATGGCCAGACCTGCCCCACACCCACTCTAACCACATCCCCTCCTTTGTTACTGAAAACTAAATGCTCGATTTCATTGCCTTCATTAAACACTTCAGCATTAATTTAAAAAATATTAATATATCCACAATTTCATTGTTGCACATAAACCTCAATAACTCTCCAACATTATCAAACATCTAACTCATGTTTTAAAATAATCAGTTGTTTCACAGATTCTATACTAATTTATGAATTATTTATTTGACTCAAGACCCAAACAAGACCGATACATTATAAATGATGATATGTCTTTAAATTAGCTGTCGCACTATGGACCCCTCTTTCACTCATCTTTTTCATTTTCCCCTTCTGAAATCTTAAATGAACCGGGGTCATTTTGCCCCAGATTTGACCATGGTCTGGATTTTGCTAATTGTATCTATCTGGTAGAGTTTAATTTCTCCCCTTGTTCCTTAGAAAGAATCAGATGAGACAACTTGACCCTCATCTACTGTTTGACTTTGCAGTTCACAAGTGAAAGGCGTGGCGCACGCTTCTGTGTTATTTTCAAAATGATAATTGAGCGACGAGGGCTTCAGCTGTCTGTCTTTGGAAAGCAATTCCAGAACAGTCAGCTTGCATTACTCTGCATGATTCTACACTCGGAGCCGGCCTGACCTCGTTGTTCTGCTCTGTGTGGTATCTGCTGGGACCAGACCACTCATGATCACTCTGTCACTCATTTGTCCCGCATTCAGCTGAAATAGCATAGGGCATGTGGGGTTAATGTCCCCACTTGTACAACACTGGGATTTCGCATAGCATGGTGGCATCCGTGTACCCAGGCTTTTGTTAGGGCAGCCAGGTTCTGAGAGCAAGTGGGGGATGTGCAGATGCCATAGGTCTCAGTCTCAGAAGTCACACGGTGTCACTGCCACCACATTCCCTGATGGACACAGGGATATGGCATTATGGACTTAAGGAAGGGAGACACAAACACCACCTCTCTGGAGGAGTGGCAAAGACTTCCAATCATTTCTACATCTAGTGCCTTTCAATGGTCAGCAATTAAGACTGATATTTTTTTTCCTTTCTTTAGTGTTTTCCTTGGTGTTATTATAAATACGCACATATGTACATTCATATATAATCATATATATGATTCTTTAAGATTTTCTTTTTAATTATGTGCATATGTATATGTGGCTATGTGCATGTGGGTATATAGCGCCCTCAGAGGCCAAAAGAGGTAGGTCACCAGAGCCTCTGGTACTGGAGTTACAGAGAGTTGTGAGCTACCACCAAATGAGGATTCTGGGAACCAAACTCAGATCCTCTATAAGAACAGTAGACACTCTCAACCATTGAGTCACCCCTCCATACCTATATTTGATTTGTTTTAATCCATTGTGGTTATTTCCCTTGTAGATGCTCAAATTGTTTGCCATTTGGCCAATAGGGGATTGGTTGCTTGAGTGTTCTTATGAGTCTTTTTTAACATAGTTGAGTTGATTCCCTATTTCCTTGAATTCTGTGTAGAAGTGTGTTTCTGGCTCCTCTGATAGATTCCCTGCCCCAAACATAGATCCCTGATTCCTTTAGTGGGAAACTTGCAGGCTACAATCTGAGCGCTAGAGATACTCACTACTCTTTGGTTAGTCATTTTTTCCTAGATGTTCTCTCAGGAGAAGGCTAGGGAAGATGGTTTAAATATTTTATCCTCACTCCTCTCTTGTATTTGACTTACTGTGACATCTGCACCACCTACTCCATGGCTTCCAGAACATCAGATATTTTTCTATGTTTAGAATAATATATGAGCTGGGTTTAGTGGCACTAGCTTGTCATCCTAGACATTTAGGAGCCTGAGGCAGAATGAATGCACACTCGATGTCTGCCTGGGTGACAGAGCTAGTTCAAGCGTGGGCAGGACTGCTTAGTGAATTCTGCCTCAAAACTCAAAAAGGAGTAAAAGACTGGGGATATACCTCATGGGTAAAGCACTTGTCTGCTAATTCAAGGCTCACTCTCTAGTGTAGAAAGAGAGAAGGATGCTGACGCTGGGCTGGGAGTCTATGCTACATTGACATCAGAAGATGATCCGGAGACTGCTGCATGCTGAGACTTCATGTGCACTTTATGAAACTATTCCAGTTTAACAGGTTTAACATAGCCTGACAATCCTGGCTTCCTTACAGGCATGCCCAACCTGTGGCCCAAGGGCTATGTTTGATTGCATATGGCCAAGGGGAGCCATGAAAACAACCCAACATGAAATTACAAACTCCAAATGCATTTAAAGCATTATGAAAGAACATTATTTTTGTGTGAGTTCCATAGATGACAGGACCGTGGCACAATGTCAAAAAGGTGGACAAGCCTGGAAGGCTTACACACCTGGACCAGTGGTCGGGGTACGCATTTCATTGTTTTTCACTTTCTAGAGCTAACACCTCAACCTTTCTGCATGTTAGTTTCCAGCTGTCTTGTACCAATCAAGGGAGTCCTCTTAAACTGTCCCAGCTAGACGAAATCCAGAAAAAGCCTCTAGTTACTGATGGATCTCTTCGACTGATACAACGTTTGACAGTGAACTGTGTAGCAGTGTAACACCATTTTGTTAAAGAGGGTCACATAGCAATGACAATTATTTTTTTTCTACCTTTCCATTCACTGGGTGTCAGTTTCATCCTTTGCTAGGTGGCTTTTCTTAACATGTCTCTATCACCATGACTGCTCTAGGTGCCTCCCATTAGTGAAACTATACAATGTTTCACTGTATGTAATATTTCATTGTATAAATATTCATGTTTTGCCTGTGGTAGGCATTGTAGTCACTCCTCTTGGGTACGTGCTCAGAGGGAAATTACTGAATCATATGGAAGATATATGATTTTTTAGAAGCTACCATACTGGTTTCCACATCAGCAATGCCATTTCATAATCCAGCCGCTGCGGGAGTTCTGATTTCTCCACATCGTCACTGACACTGCTTATATTCTGATTTTAGACGCAGTCGCTTTTCATTGTTATTATAGCCGTCCTCACAGTGTGAATCGTGTGATTCTGTTCCATCTTTGATTGTTTGTTCCCTGGCCAGACTAATGAGCCAGGAGGGGAGACCTTAGACATCAGCTGGTGAAGCACTGGGGGTCTAAAGTCGAGCCCCCGGTGAGCATGGAATTGATGGATAGGATTATTCATGAAATGCTAAAAGAACAAACTAATGAGCAACATATTCACAGTGAACCCCTTTCCTGACCAAAAAAATAAATACTCTTTGTAAACCCAGCTCACGTGGACCCCTTTCCTGACCAAAAAAATAAATACTCTTTGTAAACCCAGCTCACATGGAATGAGTGGGAATCTGAAATTGGGTTGGTTGTAGAGTGGGCAAACAGTGCCAGGGAGGGTAAGCAGGAAGGATAGGTGGTGGGGTAGCTCCTTAGCAGTTCTCACAGGGCGCCTGATCAAAGCACCCTCTAGTGATTGCTGTCTGTTGCTGTAATAAAACACTGACCAAAAACCAACTCAGGCAAAAAGGGTTTATTTTACAGCCCATTATCAAAGGAAGACAAGATAAAAAGAAAAAACTAAAGGAGAGACCACAGGAGTATTGCTTCCTGGCTTGCTTCCTCTGCCTTGCTTCCTCTGGGTTGCTAAGCTAGCTTTCTTATGCAGCCCATGCCCACCTGCCTAGGGTTGCACAGCTTACAGTGGGCTGAGCCCACCTACATCAATTAACAATTAGGAAAATGTCTCATAGGTGTGGCCACAGGCCAGTAAGATAGAGGTAGTTCCACAACTGAGGGTCCCTCTTTCCAAGTACATCGAGATGTCGTCTGAAGCTAACTATAACACATCCTAAATCCCTTCTGCATCATTTTCCCTATTGATCTCCTTTTCTCTCTATCCAGAACTATCCTTTTATAAAATCCCAGTCTTCTGAAATTAGACATTATAACCAGAATTTAGCCTATCTTATAGTAGCCATATTTTAGCCTATCTCAGCAACACATGCTATAGTGAACACCCAGGTAGGAAATCCCTGCTCAGTCTGCATGCATTAGTCTCTCAGGCATTAGCAGAAGGAAGTCTTCTCAGAGGAATGAAGCATGGCACACATGCCTAAAAGCATCAATGGGGCACTTCTTGGACTATGAGATTGGGAAAGACCAAACTGGTACTATTTCCACTGGGAAGACCCAGGAGATTAAATTGAGAGACTTTCTGTTGGCACCAAAATTCATCAAAACATCTGAAAGTCTTGCCTCACTAGGCTGGGGAGCAATCAGATATTTATCTGAAACTCTTCCGGACTGCTTTGGTCTAGACAGAAGGCTGGAAATCTTCACAGAAAAATCTCCCTTCTAAAACTAGCTCAAAACAGTACAATCTGGGCAGGGGAAAGATGACTCACGCCCCACCCCCGCCCATCAATGTCTGAGGTGGGTGGGAGAGCTGGCCCTGGGGGCATAAGAGTGAGAGGTGACCCCCACCAGCTGCAACACTCAAGAGAGCAGGCCCTGCCCTGTACTTTGTCAGGGCAGAATAATAGGACCAACCATGTCAACACAGGTGTGGGTGAGCCAGCCCTGAAATCATGTGGGAGCTGTCCCCATTAACCATCCTTCTTGTGGTGGCATGGGCAGGAGAGAATTGCTGCCCCACTCCCACCCATCAATGCCTGGGGCAGGTGGGAGACCTGGCCTTGTGGTCATAAGAGCAGAAGAGCCAACCCTGTTAGTGCAGGAGTGGGTAAGCCTGCCCGGAAGTTGTAAACATGGGAGAATTGTCCCCATTTCTCGTTTGGCAGACCAACCCTCCAACTGCCCAGGCCCAGACTCAGCGTTATGACTTGGCCCACCACAATATCCACCCCATCTGCCAGAACACATGAAGGAACCTGAGCTGCAGATCCAAAGCTGAAGGATCGCTACAATACAGAGCAACAACAGGAAGCCCAGGAAGAGTCCTAGTGAGGGCCCAGCATCGATAGTGTAGTAGAAACCAGAGACCTCAAACCAGACCAATGGCTCTTAGCAATGAACACTTGCAAGTAAAGATGTGGTGTGAAAAACTGGGTCATATTATAGCTTCCATAATGAGATTTTTGATTTTTTTCTCTCTTAAATTTTTTCCCTTTTTTTTTTCTTAAGTTTTGTTTTATTTGGGAGGCTGCAGGGGCAGAGCGTGGATGCAAAGGAATGGGAAATGAATGGGATCAAGATATATGATGTAAAAGGCACATAGAAGGAAGGGAGGAAGGGAAGGAAGGAGGTTTTCTTTCAATTAAGCTGGACGTTTGAGCAGTGAGGCGTTGCTGCTTCCCTATCTCCTGAGCTCTGCTCTAGAAGTTCTAATGTCTCTTTCTTGACATTTCATTCCTCACACCACTGCTCTTCCAAGTCTTTGTGCAATCCTCATCTTTCCCACTTTCCCTGTACCCATGTGGCCCGTCCTGCTCTGAAATCCATCCTCCAGCCACCACGGGAGTTTCCAGAGGTACACAGGAACCTCATTCCTTCTGGGAAAAGAAGACATCAACCTTTGAACCCTGGAGTCTCACAAATCCAGTATTTACTCATCTAGAGTGTTCCTAGTCAGAGCTGGGCGGCTTCCTTGAAGAGTGCGGTCAAATGCTTTCAGATGAGATACCACTGCTGATGCTAACTGTCCCGTACAACAGAAGAGACAGCAGTGGAAAGAAATGACCACACGAGTCAGCGTACAATGACATTTGTGAGCCTCTTTCCTTTTGTAGTACCGAAGATCTCATCCATAGAGTCACACATACTAGGCAAGGACTTTGTCACTGAACTACATCTCCCAGCTCTACACGCATGAATCCCGAAAGCTTTATGCTGAGCCACGGAAGTCAGGTATAAATGGCTCCATACACTGTGTGTGTGTGTGTGTGTGTGTAACTGACAAGAAAGTGAAGGAACAGAATTCAGATCAATTGTCAGAGGCTGTGAGTAGTTGGAAAGATTGAGCGAAGGGGGACACATAGAACTTAGGGAACTTTGGTCCTAGTCTGCAAGTTGGTTGCTTTGCTGGTTGTGACTTTATACACTTCCCATTTGTTGAACTTTATACTTGAAAGGTGTGAATTTCATTCTATTAGATTATCCCTGTTTATTGAATTAAGAAATGTGACACCAGTGCACTAACATTTAGCTTGTTTTATTTAACATTTGCTTTTAAAGTACATTCTGCATTTAGTATAAAATATATACATATTTTATACACAAATATTTGTATATAGTTTTATTCTTATTCTAGGCTACTATACTACATCATCCCCAAAGACCAGAATCAGAGCAGCTTCTCAAGCAGCCTTGGCCTCTGTGAGCCTCTATTCTCACCAGCCGTTCTTATATAAAGAAAGTGAACCTATCCCAAGCTCAGTTTTGTGGACAGAACCAGCAGTGAGACAGTCAAAGCCAAGGCCAGAAAGTGCCCTCAAAAAACTTAAAGCTTAACAGGAATGGATGTGATCATGCTGCAAATGAACAATAGGCAGTGGGAGGCTCTTACACTGTATGCTGGTGCCATGGGCTCCCATGTGACAGTCCGTTTGCTCTACTATGAGAATCTTCACCCTGTTGTGCAAAGCTCAGGAAATAACTGCATCAGTCCAACTTGTTTTACTTATTTATTGAAAAACCTAAGGTGTGTCAAGCTCTCTCATATGCCAGGGATAGAGCAATGAACAAAAAAGAAGAGGAGGAAGACGATGGAGAAGAAGTGGAGGAGGAGAAGGAAAAGAAGAAATAAGAGGAGGGAGAAGAAGAAGAAGAAGAAGAAGAAGAAGAAGAAGAAGAAGAAGAAGAAGAAGAAGAAGAAGAAGAAGAAGAAGAAGAAGAAGAAGAAGATGTAGAAGGAGGAAAAAAAGAGAAAACTCTATGCCCTTTGTTTTTTTGTTTTTCCATTCTAGTCAAGGTGACATATATAAAGGAAACTATCACACTACCAGCCACTCTGCTAAAAGAAGAGCTAAAAGGCTATGGGGCATCTCATTTTTTTTTTAGTCTAGAGATTCTCCAATATTAGACAGAGAATTAGCCTTTAAAAAATAGAGGAAAACTCCCTCGGAGAGTTTTCAAGCTGGAGTGATGGGATGAAACCGAAGGATAATTCAAATACATTAAAGGGGTAAATGTGAGGTGTTTAGACAAACTGCAGCTCTCCAGACTTTAAGAGCATGCAGCAAACTTAACCATGTGCAGAAGGGAAAAAACAAACAGAACTAAAAATAACAGCACTTGAAGGATAAAGTAAAGCCTAAGAAAGTACTTGAAGGTCTGGTTCTTGAAAAGATGATGTCCTTGTCCAATATATTCCTAGAAAGTGAGAGACACTTTGGCTTAAAATTCAGAGGAGGTGTCTCTCACAGTTTCCTGGGCAGCCTCAATTGGAGGTGAGTGGCCATCCCTGCGTGCTATAGACAGATTCCTAGTTGTCCTCAGTAGAAGTCCCAAGCAGAAGAGGGCTGTTCTTCTGCTTGATCCAATGAAGTTGACACTCGGGGGCCTTGGATCCAGTACAGGGGACACGAGCACACAATGGAGAGATCTGTGTGTTTATAAAAGGGAGCATGGGGCAGGGGAAGTATAACTCTTCACTCTGCACAGGAACCATGAAAGGACCTTACAGGAGGTCACCTAAGATTAATTTCTCATAAGCAAAAACCAAACAGTCAAGGGCCAGAAAAAGGCTTAGACTACAGTTAGTGATTTTCAGGCTTGCACCATGGTCTCTGGCAGTATTCACACAGACCCTTGGAGGGCTTCTCAAGAACAGGACAATGTGACTGGAGTTTCAGATGCCTCCTCTCCTTGAACCAAAGCAATAAACTCCAATCTGTTTTATATCTTACAAGTTCACTTAAGACTTTATATCAAGGATACTGGATCTCAATGCATGTCATAAAATATAAAGCCAGGAAACATATCCCAGAGTCTGTGCCTCCAGCCCTGGGGTGTGCTTTCCAGAGCTTGAGACTCCACAGTGAAAATACAAAGGCAGTTTCTTGATGGAGAGTGCTCCCAAGAGCCCCAGATTCAACCAGGTTTCCCCAAGTCTGCCATTTCACATGGAGATGAGCGCTTGAATCGCAGGATGAGATCCAAGGGACTGAGTCCATTTCTATTTCCACAGAAGCCCTGCGGTTACAGAGGACATATAAGGACCCAGTGTAGCCCAGGTCTTACACCGATGCATGGTTTTCTGAGGCCTCACTCGGTGCTCTGGACAAGGTATTTCCACATCAAAGACAGCACTTACCCCTGAGGTATATACTTTTCACCAGGAATACCCCTTAGAAGCCATCCTTACCAATCCCTTACTCCACCCTCCTGAGAACTGGTATTGTGTCTCCCCAGTTCTGGAAATCCTGCTTCCACATTTAGCTTTCTTTTGGCTCACCAGAAAATCAGACTCTGTGGAGCCTAATCATTTCCCATTTAATTTGAACGTTCTCCTTTGATTTGGAGGTATAATTAGCCTTAATAGCATGCTAAATATAAAGATACATTACTCACAGCTAGGACATGATAGTGAAAGTTCTGCAGGAGGGCTTTGACATCTACTGTATTCTCCCATAGGTGCCAATAAAGCAGTCGGTAAGCCACCATTGAGGAAAACAGTCTGTGGATGGGGGCGGGAGTGTTAGGAAGGGGATCTCACAGGAGAAGGTGAAAGTTCATCTCAGTACAAGCAGCATAAGACACAGACTCCTTTGTCACAGGGAGATCATCGCCAGTGTATGAGAAATGGAGTCACTGCATGGGAGTCTAAGACATGGGATGTTTGGTGAGAGGCAAAGTGGGTCAGTTGCTTATCAACAGTGTTCGCTTTCTGATCTCCTGGGAAGGCCCTGTGAAAGTGTGATGGACATTTAGTTGCACCCTCAAACAAACCTCAGCAGGAAACTGACCAGTCATTAGGATTCTCCAAAATGTGTGTATTTATTTTCAGAATTGAAATGCATATAACACTCTCCTTCCCCCAGAGGATCATTATGGCGATGAAGTGAGGTTACTTGCATGAAAACACCCAGCAGGCCCATGCAGGTGCACAGTGTGAATTGAGAAATAGCTGATACTGCTCTGAGCATTTGCAGGAACTCTTTGCAGAATGAATGGCTGTGGTTTCTAAGCGGCTTATTAATGATTGTCTAGAAAGCACCAGCCTCTCCCTCCATCTGCTCACCACTGCAAAGGTAGACAGACAGTCTTGTGCCAGGCTCTCAGCTAAGTATGCTCTAAACTGGCCCTTGGCAACATCAACCACGCTCCAGTGATGTCAGAAACAGGTCAGTAAGTTTTGTATAGGGTCCTCCATGGCTCTTCCAAATCGCTGGCTTCTCAATTACAAAGGAAATGAGCCTGAAAAATGTCTATAGCTTAATCGTTAAAGGTTTCTTTGCTGAAAACCAAAATCTATAGATTCTCCCACCCTTAACTAGAAAGTGATGGTTAAGCATTTACAATGCTGAGTCGGGCTTGGTCACTTCTGTGTGGATGTGTATTCATTGCCCAGTATGTGCCAGGTGGAGCTCCTGGAGGCCTTGAGCCTTTGTTTGGCATAGCAATGCTCCTCATTCTTGGGGTCAAACTTACTTAAGCTTGGAATACTTCGAGTGGAGTGGAAGGTTAAGAGTGAAATACGTAATGCTGTTAGATGAGTCCAGCATCACAGGGAGCACATTAACATGTTCTAGGCTTGCAGAGAAAAATGTATAGCTCAATAAAATCAATCAATCAATAAAAAGATGTTCTAGGCTTGCTTTCAAGAGCTTGCATCTGGTGCATTTAAGAATTTGAAAGAAGAAGCAAAGTGATGAGAAAGAGCACAGATCTTGCCTAAAGTGTTTTGGCCAAGACAGAGACAGCCTGTGGACATTTTGAGGAGCTGGATCACATTTTCTTCTCCCAGTGGAATCGCAGAGCACAAACCCTCTGTTCCAAAAGCCTGCTATCAGCCTGCTTCTACCTGGGCTCCCACTTGACCCATCTTCCCTAGAGATACAAAGGACACATGCTCATCAATCTGTGTTAGACTGGTAAGGAGTCTAGTAGTTTTATGGTGCCTTGTTGGGAGGCATTTGCAACCTGCTGTGCTGTCTCCATACCAGACAAACTCAGCGCTGTTCATAGGGGATGATGTGCCATTCAGACGGGGTGTGCTGTGCAGAGGGGATGTGCTGTGCAGAGAAGATGATGTGTTGTACAGAGGGGTGTGCTGTGCAGAAGGGATGTGCTGAAAGGAGGGATTGTGCTGTTCAGACGGGGTGTGCTCTGCAGAGGGGATGTGTTGTGCAGAGGGGATATGCTGTGCAGAGGGCATGTGCTGTGCAGAAGGGATGTGCTGTGCAGAAGGGATGTGCTGTACAGAGGGGATGTGCCGTGCAGAGGGGCTATGTTGTGCGGGGGGGGTGTGCTGTGCAGAGGGGGTGTGCCGTTCAGAGGGGATGCTAGTGGTGCAAAGTCTGGAAGTGTGTCTATGGAGTCTCTGTTTATCATCACTTGCTGTTATGTCCATCTTCCTCACTGGGCTCTGCACATCCCCTGCTGGCCTCCTGCTATTTATGGACCAGTTGCTTTCCTATCCTCCAGGGAGGCCCCTGCAGGGAACCTGCTGATGGCTTAGCTCGTGACTACCCCCCTTGGTGAAGCAGCCCTGCATTTCTGGCCGGCTCACAGCTCCCTGTATGTTTTGAACACATCTTTCATGAATCAGAACTGTTCCTTTGTCCAGTCAGCAGTTGGCTCTGTTTCTCTGAGCTGGGGCTTAGGGCAGAACACCACTGGCTATGTGTATACCAAGATGGACACATCCAGGACAGGACATCTCTGACAGCACTGCTGGAGAACGATGGAGATAACAAAAACAAAGTCATGTCACATGTCACAAAAGACAGAACAACATCTACACAAGCTACCTGAGACCCAAGATCACACACAGATTATAGCTTCAGTGTGTGGATTTTGGAATAGACAGCATCTGTCTCTCTGTGGTGCTTTCTATTGCACACATATACAGCAAAGGTTACTTGACATTCTGGGTTAGTTATTTTTCTCAACGCTGTGGCAAAATAGCCCACTGAAACAACCTAAAGATTTATTTCAGCTTAAGGCTTATGGGCACAGTCTATCATGAGAAGACAGGAAGACAGAAACACGAAGCAGTTGGTCACATTGCCTCTACAGTCAGGAAACCAAGAGGGATGAAGGCGGGTGCTATTCAGTCCAGGACCCTAGTCCATACCTTCCTTTGTCCCAATCTTCTTGTCTGCAAAACGGGGATATGAATTAAGGCAATTAAGATGGTTAGCTATATGTAAACGTTTGAGGTAGTATTGGGCAATGGACATTTATAATAGCGGTCATTCATTTTCCAGAGGGCTTGCCCAGAACCTCACTGGACTGTCCCCCATTGAGAATTCAGTGGAGGATAGTGATGTTAAGTGCCAAGTCAAAAAAAAAAAAAAAAAAACAAGTTCAAAAAGGCAAGTGCTACCCTATAGATGTTGGGCCTTAAGGTAGACCAGTGAGGACCAATGAGCTTAGCTCAAGCAACAGGGATCATCCACAGCCACAGCGGTTGAGAAGTGAATATCAAACAATTCACCAGATCCAGCCAGAGCAGGGGCTTTCTACCAGCAGTGGTAAGTACTCCCTGGCCAATCCCTAGCAGCAATATTAATGGAAACCCAATCCTGATCCATCGGCTTGTCTCTACCTAACTGCATGTACTTCGACCCATTTGATCCTTCCCACTACCTTCCCCCAGTCCTATCCTCCACACACATTGCAGCCGTCCTGGGAGGGGAGCACCAGCATTTACTTCCTGCCAGAGTAAAAGTGGTTCCAAGAGAGACGCTTGAGCCCTTCCCATTGGCTATCCGACCACTGAAATAATGCTCCTCACCAAGTTAAAACTTCCCCCAGGAAATCTCCTCCTGGAAAAAGAAATGCTTGAATCTCAGATAGTCAGTGGCAGGTGGGACCACACAGCACCCTGGACAGAAGGACTTAGTTACACAAAACTCTAGCGCTCTACTTAAACCTGAGCCTCGTGTCAAGGCCCAAAGATGGGCTTGGAAGCCACTGAACCTCTTTACTGGCATCTCTTTCCGGTGTGGCCACACTGAATAAATCTCCATCCTCTGCTTGTAGCTATAACTTGCTATAACTCGGTCATTGGTCTTCTGAGTACTGGTGGCCAAGACTGGCTTGTTAGAGCTGCCAGGGCTCAGGCTCTGACAACTCCAGGAACTAGCAGTGTCTGCACTGTTGTCACCGTCTCCCCTCTACGCCTTCCAAACTCAGCAGCCGAATGATCTCTAAAAGACACACACACACATCAGATTAGATAGCTCTCACACCCCGACCGGAAGTGGCTATGTCCCTCCGCCAGTCTGTTCTCACTGGCTCCCCACACTCCCCACCACACTGCTTGCTATACAGCCTTTGCTGAATGCTTCAACAGGAACTCAGTGTGGGGGGGCTTGGCATCCATTGCCATTAGGACCCAGGAGGCCCCGTTCTATACCTGGGTCTCCCCAGGCCATCTCTGACTATGTTTCTGGGTTAATGCTGACTTGCTCCTACTCATCTCTTGCACCTCCTGTGCTCCATTCTTGGCATGTGGCTGTTAGCCTTTATTTATTAATGTGATTACTATCTGTCATGCACTCCCCTGGTACACCCGGATCTCTAAAACCTCAGACCATGCCTGTCCTCTTTATCATTGTAACCACATTGCTGAGCTCAGCTCAATAAATAAATAGTGGTTGAGTGAATAAAATTAAATATCATCTCTGAAATCAGAGGCAGACGGTAGAGGAAGTCCCTGGGTCTCCAGGAATCACAGCAATAACTACCAAAGCTCCCCTGAGAAGATGGAGCTGGACTGAGGGAAGGCCTAATTTTAAAGGAGACTATTGATTTTGTCACATAATGTGGTCCAGGAGATCTTCCTAGAGATTTCAAACTGGTAACAAGGCATAATGGTATGGCCCCATAATTCCATCACTCTGAAGTCTGAGAAAGAGGTATAATGAGATAAAGGCCAGCCTGGCTTACATTGACAGTTTGGGTCAGACCAGTAAGGCCCCATTGAGAGAGAGAGAGAGAGGAGAGAGGGAGAGAGAGGGAGGGAGGAAAAGAGAGAGGGAGAGAGATGGAGAGTGAGAACAAGCACAAACTGAGGGTGCAAACAGACATGTTTTTCTGTTTATATGGTTAGCAATCTTTCAATTGACTTTAGAGGCTAGGGAAATGGCTCAGTGGTTAAAAGTGTTCCTGGGTCTATGTCTGAGGACCTAAATTTGAATTCCCAGCACCCATGTAAAAAGCCAGTCATAGCTGCCTATGCCTGTAACCCCCACATTGTGGGACAGAAACTGACAGATCCTGGGAGCTTGCTGGCCACCAGCCTAGCTGAAGTTGTGGGCTTCCAGTTCAGTGGGAGACCCTGTCTCAACAAAGCAGAGAGAAACCCTGTCTCAACAAAGCTGTGAGAGACTCTGTCTCAACAAAGCAGTGAGAAACTCTGTCTCAACAAAGCAGTGAGAAACCCTGTCTTAACAAAGCAGAGAGAAACCCTGTCTCAACAAAGCTGTGAGAGACTCTGTCTCAACAAAGCAGTGAGAAACCCTGTCTTAACAAAGCAGAGAGAAACCCTGTCTCAACAAAGCAGAGAGAAACCCTGTCTCAACAAAGCAGAGAGAAGCCCTGTCTCAACAAAGCAGAGAGAAGCCCTGTCTCAACAAAGCAGTGAGAAACCCTGTCTTAACAAAGCAGTGAGAGACTCTGTCTTAACAAAGCAGTAAGAGACCCTGTCTCAACAAAGCAGTGAGAGACCCTGTTTCAACAAAGCAGAGAACAGTAGAAGACATCTGCTGTTCTTGTTCTACATCCATGGGCACACAAACCCATCTGTGTATACCTGCACAACCATAGGCATGCACCACATACACATCATATATATGCTCACACATATACACATAAACACACACGTACACATCACATAAAACACACAAACACCAAAAACTGACGACAAAGGCTTAATGTGGCTCCATCATTTATTGCAGTGTAACTTTGAACATAATTCTCATGCTACTCACAATATTTACAAAATGCAGACAGACTCTTAATCAGTAAACAAGCTAAGCAATACCTCCTGTCTCTGCCCCTCCCAAAACCTTACGAAAATTGCTTAGCTGCCCTATGCCTCAGTTTCTTTGCCTATAATAGTATGCAGTTTATAGTCTTACTGTGAGAATGAAATGGCTTAATACATAAAGCTCTTCGGAGGGTGCCTGACCAATTATAAGCTCATCACGTTGTGAGGGTCTTCAGATTATATGCCTCATGTCAATAAAACAAAGCAACAAAAAGGACCGTTGTGAACGTAAAGTAGGAACACAGCAAAGGCTAGCTCTCCCCCTTTCTGCATTCTAACCGACACTCAACCTGGCTATGCCTCCGAGCAGGCAAAATTCAAACTGTAGTCAAGGCCACTTTCATTAGGCCCCAAATAAGAATTACACAGAATTTTTGATTTTGTTTGCCCATGCTTGCTGGTTCTTATCTGAATTCAGAACTCTCTTCTAGATGTCAACTCAAAATGTCTACATGCCAAGAAGTTCCTTAAAATCCACATGTTCAAAACAGACTCCATCATTATCTCTGCTCTGTTTTCTACGCCACCCTGCTACTCCCTAGACCTGTCTCACTTAATACTTCCCTGTGTCCAGCCATCTAGCTGGGGGACAGAACCCTTCCTGACACTTCGCATCCTCTCTTCATGTACTTACCCGATTAGTTCCCCAGGCCCATCTCTTGTGTCTGATTCAGTGCCCACTGTCCCAGGAGAGACCCTTCAGGTCTAACCCTGGTGTCTGCAGTAGCCTTCTTGCTGTGTCTCCTGTCTCTAACTGGACCCCCTTCATGTGAGAACCAGCATGATCTTTCCAAAACATGCCTGATTCCCCGCTGCCCTCCTTATCAACTTGGAATGCAGACCAAGCTCTTCCCTACCAAGTTCCTTTTCTGATCTTCCTTTGTGTCTCCAGCATGGGAGTTGCACCTTTTGCTGCCAGAGTCATTTCTACCTCCTCACCTAACGCATGCATGCCTTCTCCATATGATGATGCTTACAGCACTCCTTGGGCAAGGACAAGCCTTTGAGGTAATTACCATGCAAGAAGACCTGCAG
Organism: Ondatra zibethicus; assembly: GCA_004026605.1. Taxonomy (NCBI): domain Eukaryota; kingdom Metazoa; phylum Chordata; class Mammalia; order Rodentia; family Cricetidae; genus Ondatra; species Ondatra zibethicus. The sequence goes on along the minus strand of PVIU01002678.1, from coordinate 76,432 downwards.
TGATTCACACATCCTATTGCTTGTGCCCATCCCTACTGAAGAGAGTTGGCTTTCCAGCAAATGGGGTGTTGCAGAAGTGGCTATGTGATTGCCAAGGCTGGATTGTGCAGAGTTTGCCTGTCTTACACCGTTCACTCCAGATGAACCAGCCTCTGTATTGTGAAGAACTCTCCAGCAGCTCTCTAAATAAGTGTCCCTCAAAGGAGCTGAGGCCTCCTGCCAATAGTCACATGAGTGAGCCAGTTTGGAAGCAGTCTCCCAGCGCTGTCAAGGTTTTCAGATGGCTACAACCTTCTACATGGCCCAAAGCCAAAACCACCTTAACAAGAGGCTGCTGGATTCCTGATGCATAGAAACTGAGCTAGAAAACAATCAGCGTGACTTTAACTCACTGAGTTTGGAGGTAATTTGTTGGCCTATTTCTCCTTGACTCTGTCCACCAGACACTTAGGAACTCTTCTGATTCCCCTGGGCCAAAAGCTCAAGGAAGCTGGTTTCCAGATGGCTAGACATCCCCATTTGTGATCAGAGCTTCTTCCAATAGCATCTCCCTAATGCAGCGTTCTCCACCCTTGCTTGTTTGCTTCCCTGCTAGGCTTAGGATACTATAGAGCATCATCTAAGGTCTTGACTCCATTCCCCTTCATTTTGCAGCTTTTGGAAGTCCTACATCTGCTTGATGAATGAATGAAGGGAGAGGGAGGTAACTGGAGGTATCAGGAGTGGACTGGGAGGGTGTTATTCCCATCCCAAGGTTTTCCCAAGTCTCAGAGTTTCCTCTAGAACTTGGTTCTTCACTTGGAAAAACCCTTTCTATTGATCTGAGAATCACTTTCAACCCCATCTCACTTTCCCAAGACTCAGCCCCACCTGGGAAAGTTTGTTGGCCTTCTCCTTCCCTGAAAGAACACCTCCTTACCATTCATGGGTAGACCAGGGAGGACATTTTCACAGAAACCCAATCCCAGCCCGTATCCAGGTTAGCTTCCTCATGTCACAGTCCTTAATGATTGAGATGAGTCACACATCTACAACGCCCTCTTTGCAGATGCAAGATAAAACATTCAACATTCTGAAAACTCAGATACAGACTTCGTCAGGGGTCATTGCTAGAACTACCACACAGCTGGATTCAAGTTTCCTATTTGCATAGGCAACCTGTCAATCATGTTTGTTTTGGCACAAAAGAACGAACTTGTCTTCTAAGGTCACTTTCCTTTTAGAGCCTACCATTATAGACCGTGAGCCTTCTAATCAGCTATTCTCTCACGCCAGCAACTTCAGAGAACACAGAAAGAATCCAACCAACAGTTGAACACTTCTTTCCCACTGATACATGGGTCTGGTATTTTCTGGCTGCTTTGTGCTGGACCCCTCTCACATCGCTGGAAAAAGACATTGCGTCATTCCCTTGAGAGCCCTATGGTCTACTTGTTTTGCATAGGTCTCTTGCCTTTATTTTCTCAGATATCTAGCCTCATGGCAGAGGCACATGCTCCACGGAGAGTCTGTTGGACTGAAGTGAGCTGAGATGCGGCTCAGCAGCATCACTTCCCCATACATCTGCTCTGCTACTCTGATACCATTATCATCTTCTCTATGCTTCATGGTCCTGGGCAAGAAATGCCTCCTATCAGACCCAGAGGACCCAGCTGAGTGCTGGGAATTTGGGTTGAATGTGATCTTCTTAAAGCCAAGTTCTCCCCCATGATGCTGCACAGTGAGAAGCCTGGGCCATTTGGAGAGTGTGACTTGGATCCATAAATACTTGTTGCACAGAGCAAGTGCCTGCCAGGTCTCGCAGACACAGGAGGGACTCCAAATGCACTAAAGGAATGAGCTGTTGCCGTTAAAGTCACATTAAATATTTATGCCCAGGCAACTGTAGCATTTTCACCCACCAAGGAAGAAGTAAGAAGCAAACTCTAGAGTGGCTGTCACGAGGGGGAAAACAGCAGCAGAAACAAGCAAGTGGCACAGACGGCATCCACAATCATGTGTTAGTAATAAAGTGATTGGAAGAATTATTCATTTGCTCCACAAATACTAATGGAGAGGCGGCAACAAGTCAAGCACTTCTCTGGGCACTAAGGAATTGGAACTGAACAAAATAGCCAATGCATCAGTCATTGCAGAACTTGCCTTTGTGCACTCAAAAGGTAGGGCCAGGCAGCAGAAATTGCTGCCATTTCTTGATTGCAAAGAATATGCCAGGCACTATATTCCAATCTATGTGTATTCACAATTTTGTCATCTAGAGACTTTTATTTTTATTCCTGCTTTATAAAGAGAGAGAGAGAGAGAGAGAGAGAGAGAGAGAGAGAGAGAGAGAGAGAGAGAACAGAACAGTCAATTAACCCACTGAAGTAGGCAAAGCTTCCAGCTGGGCAAGCTGAGATTTCAAGCAAAGCAGCCCTAACTGTGTGTTAGAGGTGAGGAATTCGAATTTGCTCTTTCTTCCAAGAGCAGAGAGAGACAAACTTTTTAAAAGGCCCCTGGGATTGAGAACTGGGGAGCAAGAGAAGAATGAGAGGGAACAGGAAGTTATCCTAGGAACCCTCCACCTCGAGATGGACTTCCACAGTGCCTGAAGTCAGATGGGAATAAGAGGTTTGTTGTCATCTTATCTATGATAGCAAATTTTAAACACAAGAAAAGAAAGTAACCCAAATCAGCTAATAGTAACCCAATTTCATAATTAAAAGAACTTATTTAATAAGATCAATGTAATACTTTTTTTCTTTTGGTTTTCTGAGACAGAGTTTCTCTGTGACAGTCCTGGCTGTCCTGGAACTTGCTCTGTAGACCAGGCTGGCCTCAAACTCAGAGATCCGCCTGCCTCTGCCTCCTGAGTGCTGGAATTAAAGGTGTGTGCCACTCAAATGGATGGAGCTAGAAAACATCATTTTGAGTGAGGTAACCCAGACACAGAAAGACAATTATCACAGGTACTCACTCATAAGTGGTTTTTTAAACATAAAGCAAAGAAAACCAGCCTACAAATCACAATCCCAGAGAACCTAGACAACAATGAGGACCGTAAGAGAGACATACATAGATCTAATCTACATGGGAAGTAGAAAAAGACAAGCTCTCCTGAGTAAATTGGGAGCATTGGGACCTTGGAAGAGGGTTGAAGGAGAAGAGAGAGGAAGGAAGGGGAACAGAGAAAAATGTAGAGCTCAATAAAAATCAATAAAAAAAAAAGAAGAAAGAAATAGGAGGGGGAAAAAAGGTGTGCGCCACCACCACCAGGCTAATGCAATATTTTTGTAAAGAATATATTTAAGCCTAGAGGATTCTTCCAAGTATATATAGGGCAACAATAAATCAAGTTTTGAAGTAAATATGAAGAGTTGTGTGTATATATGTATACATGTAATTCCTGTGGTTAAAAATAAGAAAAAGAAAGACAAATCCAACCCTGGAGATGGGGAGAAGGCTCAGCAGTCAAGACTGTTTGCTGCTCTGGAAGTGTACCTGGGTTTGGTTTTCAACCACATAGCAGTTCCAGGAAATCCATACTTTCTTATGGCCGTCACGAACTTCTGCATACATGTCACACACACACACACACACACACACACACACACACACTAACAAACACAAATATTTTTTAAAAAACTGGTTGGTACATGCTAAAGTGCTAACTGTGGTCACCCATTCAGAGGAATATTGGGAGGATTTCACCTTACTGCTTGTGATACTTTATGATTACATATTTTCCTATACAGAACACATAGTGCTCTTTCAGTCAGAGGAAACCTATTAAGTACAAATAATTAGGAACACAGACGATTTTGGCATTTCTCCTCGAGGAGTCTGCCGTCCTCTCAGGTGTTATGATCTCAGAATAGATTTTTTTTAAATGATCCAGTTCCAGTGATTAAATTGAAAACTCATGACAAAAAAAAAATTGAGCAGTTGGAAAATTGATTTGTGAAATGACTTTTCTTCCCCCTTCTGGAAACATTTTGAGTTCTGAGCCATCAATCAAATTATGTGCAACCTTTCAAGTGGTGGACTCACTGGGCCATCCTAAAACTGCATGAGATGGATGCAGCTGAGCCCTGGCCTGCAGAGACCTTCTATCTGGCTGAATTAACTGCAGACCAGCTAATCAGAGGAACCTTCGGATCCAAGGCAAAGGCTGTTGGGTTGATCCAGCGCCTTCCCCAGCAAACAGAATCATAATGCATGGAGGCCAGAAACTTTTTCTCTTCTCTTAAGGTCAGAGGCACTGGGAAGTGCAGGATCAACTGGATTTTTTGCTAGGAAAGACGTGTGAACACATTATTAAATATGCCTCAGCAACTGTGCTCTCAGTGTGGAGAAAGAAATGAAGGACTCCTTCCTCCTGACAGTGGAATGTCAAAGGAAGCCCAGCACGTTGTTCCTGCTGGCTGGAGGGATCATGCCTCAGAGACACCAAAGGCCTTCGGACTCTGCTTTGCCTGGTTTATGCTGACTAACTGGCTCTTGCATTTCCTCTCACACATTTGTTTGCTGATTGCTTTGTTGAAGGTTTGTTTGCTTTTTTTCCCCCTTTCTTTGCAAAAGTGAATCATCAAGGACAGAAACCACCGTATACAATTCTGTGCACACCACGGGTAAAATGGGAAAAATGGGGCTGGAGTTTAGAAAGCATTTAAGTATGTGCTTTCCATAGTCTCTGGCATAAATGATGTGTCTCCAAAGCCCAGTGAAGAAAGGAGGGAGCAAAAATGATGGATATAGAATCTCTTGTAAATGAGGGATCGGAAGCAGACACACCACCCGAGAAAGATAAGAGAAAAGGAAAGTAAAACAAAAGAAGCAGATAAAAATCAGTTCTGAGCTCTCTCTCTCTCTAGGCTGGGGGACTTGCAGTTATGCTAAGGAGAAAGGGGACCCCTGTCTTTCTGCCTGAACAGGGCTCACTAAGTCACCAGCAAACACACAAGGTCATCATAGGTACCATATGACCTCTGGATAAAAGAGCCCAGATGAGGGGCTGAGGTTTAGCTCAGTGGTAGAGTGCTTGCTAAGCAAGCTGAAGGCCCTGGGGTTGGTTTCTCAGCCCTGTGGGTAGAGGGTGAGTAGAACCCAGAGAGAGCATTGCTTGCAGCTTCTGGGGACACAGCAGGAACATGATGTCACTGAATGAGCCAGTCCGACTTTTTGGCCACTGGCCTTACAAGAATCATTGCTTACCTCTCCAGGCTCCTACCCCTTTCCTGGGCCTCGAAAGCCATGCTGTAGGCTGAGTCTAGTCCGAAATTGGCAAAAGAAACCAAGAAACGGCTAGCCAGCCCTGGGAGTTCCCTCCATGAGCACCATTGCTAGCAGTTCACACTGGCTCCTCTCTTGCCATTCCAGGAGCCCTGCAACCTCCTGGGAAGTCTTTAATTCACCTCAGGCAGCCAGGAGCTGACTGACTCATATCAAAGTAGAGCAATCACCCTCTGGGAAAAGAAGCAGAAACATTGCACTCCAGCACGCGGAGAGCCTCTGGTTCCCCCCAAAAGAATAAAAATCAAACATCCCACTTACCATCCCTCCTCCACTGCTTCAGAAATTGATTGTGCGCCCAAATATTTATGCCCTATGCAATGTAATACAAGTGCCAGACTCAAGCACAGTCCAGAGAGAGCCAAGCCATGCTTTGTCTCAAAACCTGTTACCGGGAGAGAAGGCTGTTCTGTCAGGGACAGGGACAGAAAAAGAATTTATACCATTTTCCCTCCAGCCACTGACACTGCTTAAGATTCACAGCTATCGAATGCGTGCATTTCATCCATATATCCAGCCCTCAGGCCCACTAGCACCAAGCAGGCACTCCCTACAGGCCAAAAATCATGTTTGCTCTTTGAAAACGGCAGAAGATGCATAGCCCTCCAACAATAGTTTGGAAGACAGAGCAGGTGAGTGGTGACACCTCTCCAAATGCTGCACATCCATGTCTTAATGCCCAGAATCTGGAATGTTGCCTTATAAGAAAAAAGACAGGATTAAGCTAAGTGTTTGGGAAGAAGCTCGTATTAGGCCACCTGGGAGGGCCCTAGATACAGTCAGGAGCACACTGTTTAAGGACACAGAAAAGACAACATGGGAGGTTAAGAGGCAGTGTGACCCTGCAACCACAAGGCAACAAATTTCAGAATCTACCAAAATCTATGAGGGACAAGGACAAGCCTCTGGAGGAAGTGTGGCCCTGTTGCAACCTTGACTTCAGAGCCCTGGCTTGCAGCACTCTGCAAGGACAAAGCTGTGTTGTTTTAAGATGTCAAATTTGTGGTACTTATGGTAGTCACACTAAACTACTATGCCATCTAATTAAGTCTCACACTGGCATTTTTGGGGTCCTTAGGGATAGCATCAGGGATCTTTGCAGGAAGAGCCTGAGATTCTCTCCAGAAAGCAGACAGAGGGAGTTTAGGGCTGGCCATGATGGGTCAAATTAATCTTACACATCGTACTGGACTCTAGAGGAAAATGATCTGCTCCCTGTCCTTGCCTACGGACAAGATTTCTCTAATGTGGTTACTGACTAAACAGTCTCAGGTTCAAACACTGTCCATACCCTCTTCGGACTCAGCAGTCTCCAGAGGCTCAAGTGGCAGTAGCCAGTGCTGACCAACAGATGGTCTTCAGGGTGACCAAGCCTTAACCACACTGGGACACATATCTAAACCAGATAGTATTCCACTCAGATAATGTGAAATCCCCACTGGGGGAGTGAAATATTCATTGCTGTGTGAAATTGGTAGGTAGACATCATGGCACCAAGACCAGCATGAGCTACCACATAAACCAAACCTAATCACTTTGGCCTCTAAAGCTGGGGAAGGTCGAGTCTATTGAGAACACTAGCATCCTGCTGAGCTCCTGAAAATCACAGAATCAATCGCTCAATGCAGAACAAGGCATAGGGAAGAGAGAGAGAGGAGAGAAAGAAAGGGAGAGAGAGAGAGAGAAGTAAGGGGTCCTGAGGCTAGCTCCTGGACAGCTGAGAATACAGGGAAGAGTCTTCAGTACAGAGAGATGTTGGTCTCACATTTTTCCCTAGCTTTTACTCTGTGCTGTCTGGGACTCATCACAGTGTTTAAATAATTAAATCTATACTATTTACTGCTCACCAATAGTTTGTGCTACGTGAAGGTGTTCAGCTCGATGCAGCTTATTACAAATCAGCCAGCGTACCCAGGAGAATGTGCACTTGGGAATTTGATTTGAGAACACACTTTGGCAAGCTGTTTGCCCTGTGGGCCATGGCCATGTTAATATGTGTGGTGTGTGTCCTCTAGTTGGCAGTCCCCCAGCCTCTTTTTGTACCCCATCTCAGCTCCTGCAGAGATTTCCGCTTAGCTTTGAGGTGTCCCCAGGGATTCCCAAGGATTTCACAGAGGCCGCATGGCCTACACTTTAAGACAGTTCTTCCCACACAGGCTCTCTAAGCTTTGTAAAAATCAAACCAACTGCTTTTATGTTTTTGCAATAACAGATAAGCACAGGGAAACTTGGTTTCATTTATATAAATTCTAGTTCAATTTCTGTCTGAGCATCAGAGGCCCCCTGTGGAATAGACGAATCTCTGCCTCCAGGGGAGAGCTTTATCTGAAGCTGCTAGAGACACCGGAGCCGACTTGGGCAACTAGCCTGCTCCTCTAAGGACCCATGTTTAGAACCAAGGGAAGGAGGATGTGGAAAGAGAATAAACTGACAGCTTGTGAAAGACCTCTGGATCCGGGAGAGTCTCACTCAAGTCTCGGGATAACACGACCCCCCAAGAACTCCGAAAATACCAGTGATTATCATAAGGGGGTAACTCCCTGTTTATTCTCAAGATTATAATCTAACTTTATCTTCAGCTAGTTCCTGAAACAGGGTCACTGACCAGGCTTACCTAGATTTTTTTGGCTCTCCTCTTCCTGCTAGAGGGGTCTGGATTTATCTGGATCTTTCATCTCCCCACTTCTTCTAGTACCTAGTTCTAATCATAGAACTAGATTTCAGTATCTTCTTGACCTTGTAAAGTGCTATATTGGTGGCGTAACATCAAAATCTGAACAGCACTTATTCTTTCTCTAATGAAGGTAATTAGTTTATTTAATATACATGGACCTATAATCAGTAGCAGAAGCAAAATTAGGAATGGTCCCATAAGGGAAGATATCAGAATAGTCATCCAAGGAGATTTATTAAACCAGCTCTCAAACCATCCCTGATGTGCTTCTCTGTCTCTTTGTCTTTTGCTAACTTTTCTCTAAGTTTACTCATGGAGTCTTTAATTACTCCTGAATGGTCCACATAGAAACAACATTCCTCTCTGAGAGCAGCGCATAATCCTCCGTCTTTTAAGAATAACAAATCTAATCCCCTTCTATTCTGTAAGACCACTTCTGAGAGGGAAGTCAATGACTCTTCGAGCTTGGAAATAGATTGTTCTAGAGCCCTCAAATCTTCATCCATGGCTATTCTTAATTCATTAAAGTACTGAGGGGCCTGTATTAGGGCAGTGGTACTTGTCCCAACTCCGGCAGATACCCCAAGGCCCAGGATTACTGCTAGTGTCAGAGAAATAGGTTCTTGTTGAAAGCGAGTTGGGTGCTTGTCATACTCATCTTCAAGCGTGTTAGCTGGATGATAAAAGACCCTAGGTACCAGTTGTACAAGCACACAGTAATCTTTGGTGTCATTAAAAACTGATGTTGACGTGCAAGGTGTCAGGCTTGTACTACATGCCCACCATTTATCTAAACCGGGAACCAAGTATCTGATGTCAGGAGTCTTAGGGCTCTTAAGAGTCTCATTACATAACCTCAGTAAGAGTCAGCCTATGATTAGTGCCCCAAACACAAGCCTCCTGACTGGTGGTGTTGTTAAAAGCCCCATACTGCAATTTGGGTAGTTCGGAGCTCGCTTCACGTGGGAGGTGTGGATCCAGGCAGAGATGCATACTTCTTTCAGTTGTTCCCAGGTCTGGTGTCTCACCACTTCAAGGGCCTTTAGGTGGGCAAATAAAGGTCTAGAAAGAATAGCATCAGGATTATACATTCCACCCGACTCAGTGGGTGGTGGCGGTCCCCCACATAGGATCTCATAAGGGGTGAGTTTAAATCGCCCTAGGGGTGTTCCAAACCTGGAATAGGGCAAAGGGAAGGAGGGCTGTCCAGTCATTCCTGCAGGTCTCTAGGGCCAATTGTCAGGGTCTCTTTTAAGGTTCTATTCATCCTTTCTACCTGACCTGACTCTGGGGTCGGTAAGCACAATGTAATTTCCAATTGATCCCCAGTTGGGTGGCCAGTCCCCGACTTTACCTGGGCAACAAAGGCAGGTCCATTATCAGACCCAATTACCTTGGGTATCCCGAACCTCGGGAAGAATTTTTTATGATCTTCTTAGCCACCACATTGGCTGTCTCAGTCCTGGTAGGAAAAGCTTCTACCCAGCCTGAAAAAGTATCTATAAAAACTAATAAGTACTTGTTACCATATCTGGATGGCTTAATTTCTGTAAAATCTACCTCCCAGTAGGTCCCAGGCCGGTCGCCCCTGAGCCTCTTCCCAGGAGTATATATGGAGTGTCCTGCATTAGTCATAGCACAGACCTTGCAGCTTTTGACTATTTCTTCTGCTAAGTCAGAGAGTCCCAAACATATTAGTCATAGGACCTAACCACATCTTTTAGTTTCTTGGCCCCCAAGTGGGTCAGGTAATATAAGTTGGTAACATAATTGTGCCCTTCTTTTTGTGGGAGGACTAGTTTTCCTCCTTCTGTCTCTACTGCCCCATATGGGGTTTTCTTTACCAGTTCTAATTTGCCCATAACTTGATAGTCTTTGGGGGTGTATCCTGCAGATGTTAACAGTCCTCTTTGTCTGTATATTGCTCCATGTATATGGGCAGTGGCAAAAGCATACCTGCTGTCAGTGTAGATGTTGATAGATTTCCCCTCTGCCATTGGTAGAGCTTGTATCAAAGCCACGAGTTCGGCTTTCTGGGCCGATGTCCTTCAGGGAGGCTATGCCCAGATTATTTGCTTCCTGTCCACCATTGCTGCCCCCGCCTTCCGCTTACCTTCAACCATGAAACTGCCGCTGTCCATATACCAGCTCGGACTCCCAGGCCAAGGCTGATCCTTCAGATGATTTCGGGTACCTGCCAAATGTCAGCGCAGTGATGGATAGGTGAGGTGTCATCAGTCTCGGGCAGTAGGGTGGCGGGATTGAGGACAGCAGGGGGAGCAAAGGTCACTGGTTCGGTTAACAAAAGGCTTTGATCACCTCCACCTCCGGAACCTGATCTGGGCCTTCAACTTTGTTAACAAGTCTCTTTCTAATAAAGGTGTGGGACACTCAGGGATAACCAGGAAGGAATGAGTCATTTGTCCTCTCCCCAAATCTACAGTTTGTAAGGTGGTCCATGGATATTGTTTCTGTCCAGTTGCTCCAATTACTAGAGTCTTTGTATTCCTTAGCTTCCCCAATGGTTGTTTCAGCACAGAGTGCTCAGCCCCTGTGTCCACTAGGAAATCCATAAGGGTCCCCTCCACAGTCAGGGGTACCCTAGGCGCGGGGGAGGGGGTCCAAGCCGCGTCCCCTCTGATCATCTTCTTCTAGGGCCAGTACCTTAGAGGCCCTTCCTTTCTTCTTTGGGCATTCTCTCTTGCTTTTTAGACAACATACCAAAAATTTCTCTTACTTTTTAGACAACATAAAAACTCTTACCAAAGTCTTTTTTGTGTTTTTTTCTCAGTGGGGATGTATGGCTACATATTAAACAAGAACAGCACATAAAATCCTGTACCAGTGTGAAACATTTGAGACCAACAATAGTTTTTTTTTTAACATTAACCAACAATAATTTGTAAACAACAGCACATAAAATCCTGTACCAGTGTGAAACATTTGAGACCAACAATAGTTTTTTTTTTTAACATTAACCAACAATAATTTGTAACCAGCCCCTATAAATGATGACAGATACTTATAATACTTATAACCCATAGGATCTGCGTGTTCTTCACCCACAGAGTCAAGCCTTGGTCAGCTTTGACCAGAGGTTTGAGGCATGCAACTCCCAGGGCAGGCGGAGGGAGCTCATCCATCAGCACGGTGGGGGAGGGGGAGCAGGGTGGTATGCAGTACTAGGGAACAAAGATTGTTAACCTCTTTAGGCCATAGCGATTACCCTCAGATTTTTTGTTTAGTGTTTGAAATCCTATTGCGGTACATCCACCTTCTACAGCTGTGTCTGGCAAGCTTGATACCTTGTAACAGTAAGGATGAATAGCCCAGCCATCCATACAAGCATGCTGCCCCGCAGCCACATGCTTGGGGCCAAGGCTGACTCTTTTTTTTTTATGAAATATATTCCTATACATATATATATATATATTATGAAATATATCCCTATCTCTGAAGTCTTGAAAGTGGTCACAATATCAAAGTCAAAAGAAGTTGTGATTTGAGTACGTTGGCATCAGTCTAAGTCAGGACAAAGGCACAACACACATTACAGAGACATACAGGACAATGGCGCCAAACAAACCAAAGGCACAGCTTCAAGCTGCTTTGCGGGTGTGACCCGCCCCGCTATTGAAAGGAGACCGCTATCCACACATGTCTCTACACATGTCTCTATAGAGAACTGACCACATCACTCGCGTGTCATATCACAGAACTGAGAAATGCCACCCGTGTATCTCACCAGAGAACCGAACTCACTACCTGCATGTAAGACAAAACAGAGACCAAAGATACACAGACAAAGGCTAACAAAACTTAGATAGACAAATCCACTGATCCAGAGTCAACATCACAGTTTGTCCCAATCGTCAGAGTCACAAGTAAGACAAAACAAAAGACCGAAGACACACAAACAAATGTCTGTCTCCACCGAGACAGACAAAACCATTCCAGAAATGCAGACATTCCTCCAATCCAGGAGAACTTCCGTATCCTCATCAGCACCCAGACGGGAATCTCCCAGGCATTCCTGGGTCCCTTCTCACCTCCCGGGACGTCTTCCAGGGCAGCAGTCGGTGATCTAGCACATCTGCTGATCATTCCCTCCATCTCCTCCTGAGATGCGAGCAACTGCAAAACCAAAACCGAAAATACAGAACCTGAATTCAGCTGGCACAGAAACACAAAGACACAAACACGACTGTAAACCCACAGAACCTGAACCTGAATTCAGCTGGCACAAAAACAAAGACACAGACACGACTGTAAACCCGAAAGTACAGAACCCGAACATGAATTCAGCTGACACACGGAAACACAAAGACACAGACACACAGAAAATGTCTCACCTCCAAGTGGGTCTTCGGAGACGAGGGTGGTCGCCAATCCCGGGACGAGCCCCCAAATGAAAGACCTCCGGATCGGGGAGAGTCTCACTCAAGTCTCAGGATAACACAACCCCCCAGGAACTCACAAGAGACCATCCTTGCTGCAATCACACGAGGTTTATTGACAAGTACCAGAGCTCTGGGGCCAAGACTCATAACCCACGCAGGGGAGGAGTTCGACCCCGAGTAGCTGGGAGAAGGAGTTTTTAAGGGAAGAAACCACAACCCAGTTATCCAAAGGGGGTAGGGAGGGCATCATTGGAAAATTCCGAAAATACCAGTGATCATCATAAGGGGGTGACTCCCTGCTTATTCTCAAGATTATAATCTAACTTTATCTTCAGCTAGTTCCTGAAACAGGGTCACTGACCCGGCTAACCTAGATTTTTTTGGCTCTCCTCTTCCTGCTAGAAGGGTCTGGATTTATCCGGGTCTTTCACTTGAAGCCAGGGGTGTGCATGGGGACACAAAACAGATCAGGGATGGGGCATGGGTCAGGCTGCTCAGAACTGAAGCTCTGAGCCCCGAGAGCCTGACCAAAGACACCAGGTGGTTCAGCAAAAATGCCAGTAGCACCTAATGGAAAGGGTTGAGTCTCTGTCCATATATATTTTTACATATATACATATGTGTGTATGTATAATTTTTCTCCCAAAATTTTATTTAGAGAATATTAATTTTAAAGAAAAAACAAAACCAAAAACAAATAGCTTGGGAAAATCCACTTACATCTCGGGCATGTTTTGCCACTTAATTTCAACATATGGAAATCCACATCTTTCCCCCCTTCCCTCCTTCTCTAAAGGTTTGACTACATGATTTGAAAGAAAGGTACAGACCTAGGTAGTTTCTCTAGCAAAAGCACACCTATTGTTTTAAACTTTATTTTACTACAAAAACATATTTTAGCAAACAACTCAATTACAGACTTCATATTTGATGTGCTGTGTTCCTCTGTCCACAGAGTATTGCCTAATTTTTGTACAATACAATCTGAAACAACACTGAATCCTCGTAGACATGTGGAATAGTAGCTGCTCTACTGGGCGGAATAGTTCCAAACATTGAAGTGTCAATCACTCAGGGAGGCAGTGGTGTAGGGAAGAGGGGTGTCTGTCCCGCCCCCAAGAGGAAGTCTGGAGCTGTGAGAGGGTGTGGTCTGGAAGGACTTCAGTAGGTCAGAAAGAACAGAATCCAGCCACCTGCGCGTCCCCTCTATGTCTCTCTGTGTGATGCCGTGAAAACAGACCTGGGACAAGGACAGCCTGAGAGAAGCAACTCCCTGAAGCAGAATGAAGACCAAAAAGATGTGAAAGCTGACAGAGAAGGCAGAGCTCAGACACTCCTGAGGGAAGCAGTGCTACTGAGGGTCGCTACAGGCAGCAGTCCTGGGACACTTACCCTGACCTGGGCAATGAAAGCCCAAGCCCGTATTTCTACTCGACTCCCCAGTCTACCTCTGTGAGAAAGAAGCAGCTGAGGCTAGTCTGCTGTTACTATATGGAAGTGTGTGAGACTGGATAACTTAAAAAGAAAAGAGGTTTATTCAGCTCTTGACTGTGGTCGAGGGTGGACAGCTGTATTTCGTGGGGTCCTCCTTGCTGACGGAGTCCCAGTGTTGACCCTCAGAGAATCTTACCGGCTTGAGACAGCTTCTCAGCACCACCCAAGCTGGGTCCTCTCTGTCCCTTCACTAGGAAATTAAAGGAGGCATATCTTCCTAAACCAAAGGGACCCCAAGTTCCCTTACTCCCGTAGCGAAACCCAAGCAAAATATTCCAGGAAAGGTCAGTTGAGAGGGCAGGACTGCAGCTGAGGAAGCCAGGGAAAACAATGACCCTGAAAAGCTAAGCCATAAACACATATTCCAACACAATGGAAACCCCACCCTGGCACCGAACCCACCAAGAAAGTCTCACTAGCCCTGGCCTGTGGGGCCATCCCACCTACCATGCAGCCTGCTGAGTGGTCCCTGTAAATGTCATGGCAATGTACTTAAAAGATCACTCTCTATATCGACTGATTTCATGTCATCTATTTCAATGGACCTTGGTTCAAATATCTGGGGAAAAAATGTCTGAATTGAACACGTACAGTCTTTCCTTCCTGTTATTCCCTGAACAATCATGCATCATGGCTGTTACAAAGCATAGGGCTCGCATTGCAGTAGGAATTATAAACAATATAGAAATGGCTCAAAGCATACATGAGGGTGCATGGTGAGGATGGGCAAACACAACAGCACTTTCTACAAAGGACTTGAACAGCTATGCATTTGGTGTCGCAGAGTGTCCTGGACCCACCTCCACTCAGAGCCAAGGGACTATTCTACTGCACCCTGAGGGCTTACCCAGCACAAACTTGTTTGCTAGAAGTGAAAGATCAAGGTAGCAGCAGGCTTGGTTTCTCCTGAGAAGTCTCTAGGGCTTATGGATGACTTCCTTCTCAATGCATCTTTCCATGGTCTTCTCTCTACGCATGCACAGCTCCAGTATCCCTTCCTCCACTTGAGAGGACACCATTCAGAATGGATGCATGATGACCATAATGGCAGTCTGATAGCCTCATTTAGCATCGTTTCAAACATAGGTACATGCAAGCTAAGACTTGATGTTTGAGTTTGGTGAATACAGAATTTATAGTCACTTTCTTAGACTTTTCCTGACCACTCCCTTTCTATTTTGCCCTGGCACTTGATTCTTGCCAGGAAGAAATGTAAGATTCAGGTCTCAGAATATGCATGCCAGCTCATAACCACCACCAAGCCACGCATGAAATGGAAAAAGCAGCCTGACCAGGCAGCCATGTCCTCCCTACAGGGCTTTTCCACTCAAAGCCCAGTGCTTCACTAGGCCAGGTTTTGTCTCTCTCCTCTGTTTAATTAAGGAAAGAGGCACACGAGTGCTTTCTCGAGTTTAATGACTGTTCTTACTTAGCACCATCCAGCAAATGACTTCTTAAATTGAAGACCAGAAAGCACTCAATTTTCTAGATATTTACTGTCACATCTACAACAACACAGCTGCCACTGAGTATGCCATTCCCAAGGCTCCCGCTGAGATGGGAGGTGACGCCTGTCTCACAGTGCTGAGCCCTCCAAATGAATATAACAGCTGCCTGCCACTCTCCAGGGCTGTAAGACCATGGCGATCAGCCCAGACATTGTATTCTAACATAGCCTGACCATCCACACAGCACAGTGCATAGCCACTGCCAAGGGAGGCTGGCAGAAAGCATCAGATCCTTAGGTGAGCAAAATCTCCATCCAATGAAAACCTCACCAGGAAACATGGCCCTGCTTTGGTCCTGTCCTCAAAGGTGGTAAAACGTTTCCTTGCAGGAAAAGTTCCAGTGTGGTACGACAAAACATGACAACTCATGTTTCTTCTCAGCAAGGGGCTTTGGGTAGAAAAGAAAAAGTGGGTTTACAAGTTCTACTGTGTGTCTGCATGAGAAACTCATGCTTTGTTCTGGATTTCTGCTTGGCTGACTCAAGAGAAACAACTGCTGGTATCTCCTTTGGAGGAAGCATATCCTGGCATCACCTCCTTTACAGGAATGCTCAACTGTCTCCTCCCTCCCCTCTGCAGCTTGGAGCATTTTCCCCAGCAACTGAGAATGATTGAAAAGCCCAGAACGCTAGGCGGTAGCCACAGGTTCGGGAGGAGGGACAATACATTGCAAATATTCTGTGTAGAATTCTCTTCCAGATTCCCTTACATGGCTGTCATGGCCCTAGGAGACAGAGGCCAGTTGCTTATCTACCCCAGGGACCATATTTACCTCCATCTGAGTTCTTGCCAAGCAGGACGCTCCAACCTTTGCAGGCCTGTGACTCTTGCCACATCCCATTCCTTTTATCTAAAGGACTCTTTTACTCCCTTTTACCACTGTTGGCAGGACAGCTCTTGCTTGGGGAACCTACTGCTTCAGGAATGAAGCAACCCAATTCCTAGGAAGCGCTTCAGAAAAAGCATTAATGCCAGTATGGGGCATTTAATCCTTGGAGCTACACAATGGTTTTCAGCCCTTGTCCCCAGCTCAGTCCCCACACAGTTGCAAGGCTTTCCCCCAGTCACCCTCACCCATCCCTCTTCCAGAATCCTCTGTCAGACAGTTTCCATTTCCTGGAGGGACAATGCTTTCCTGCCCTTGGGACTTTGACCTCAATGCTTTCTCCCCCTGGTGGCTCTCACTCGGTACACTCTTTGATCAGCTACTACCTGTCTGTAGATGTCACCTTACTCAGGAAAACTCCTAGATGTCTCCAGACAGGCTGGGCTGCCCTCTTGGGGGCTCCCAACTCTTTCGTGCTCTCTCTCCCAGAGTCCTTGTTACACAGTTCTGGCATCATCTGCTCACTCATCTGCTCTGTGAATTCCTCGAAGGCAGGCTCTCTGTGTCCCCTAGGCCTGACTTCTAGCTCACGGTGACAAATGTGGGCCGGCAGTGGTAACACATGAAGCACCTGCTCCCCACCTGCCCCTCCAGCTGTCTCATGCCCATTTTGCCTGTTCACTACACCCACCAAATTTGTTTGAAGACAGTACCCTGCTATTTCTGGCCCAGGGCCTGGGGTTAGGACCCTGCTTTCCCTCCGTTCATTTCAAAGATATTGATTTTACTTGGCACCAAGGCTGTTGAACATAAGACGTTTCCGTAAGAAGCTGAATAAACACAGCACTTCTTTCCCAGCCCCCAGCAGGCATGCACTCATGGCCTTCCGGAGCTGAAGCAGTCATGAACAGGATGCTCCTAAGGGATCCTGGCAGACTCCTACTGACAGGAATTTTCCTGCTTACTTGGCCCAATCTTAACCTCCAAACTCCTGTATTCCTACACCTTAGCTGACTAGATGCTAGAAGAAGCAAGGTACAGGTGCCTAGTAAGAATGGACCCAAAAGGTAAGGTGTCAAAAAACAGAATTCAGACAAGAGACTAATTTCCTGCTATACAACATGTTCCCAGACATCTGAAAGAAGGAAAAGAAACAAAAAAACTAAAAAAGGAGGAAAGATAAACTCTGGGAGCCATTTAGATGAAACTGGTTCTTAAGCATTTAATATGGTTTCATACAAAGTGACAATTATAAGGTCATTTTTCAAATCTACTTCCCTGGCAAAGATCGCAGATCTTGATTCCACATTTTCCTGGTGAGAGTGTGAGGACAGATGCTCACATGCCTCAGGCAGGAGAAACTGGCATGCCCAGACGAGAAAGCAGAACAGCAATATGGGTCTGAACTGGAGACACCAAGAGAAGTTCCTCCTCTAGGAATCTAGCCTAACGTGTGTACACACACACACACACACACACACACACGAAATATCTGCCAGCACGGCATAGCAGAAGCGTGTAATCAATGTCCATCAGGAGTAGCGGGACTAAGTAAACCAGAGCGTGTCCACGCAAAAGGAGAATTCAGTACAGCATAATCAATGCAAAATCTATTCATACTCATTGGAAGTTCTCAGGGGTGTGTTTATATATGTACGCACATAGATACCTAAACATGTGTTTGTAGGGGCACATACATAGACACATGTGGGGTGAGACAGCTCTGGGTGGCAGGGGAAGGGATCGTCCTTTTCACTTCCTACTTCAGCTTCCTGCTTACAGATTTATCGTGGGCTGCTCACTCAGCCCATGGTCTTGCTTCCTTGGCTGAGGTTTTCTCCTCTAGGACAGGAGTCTTCATCCATTTGTCATCGGCTGGTCGTGCAGATGTCTGATGGGAAAGGCGGACCACATGCATCAAGGTTGGCTGTCTTGGTACAAATGACAGTTATGGCATCCAACGGTGCTGTCAACTTAATTGTTGATGGATCCCCTCTTTGCTTCATTGCCTCCTTCAGGGACCGCCTGTGTGGCTCTCTCTGTCAACTGTAACTGCCTATGACCAATAATTCACTTTTAACTGAGGTTTCTCTCTTAAGTGAACATGTCCCTGGATACACTCAATTGCCTGTTTCCAGGAAAGCCCCTACCAATGCAAATGAGTCCACCTTTAATCCCTGCACTCAGGAGACAGAGGCAGAGGGATCTGTGAGATTGAGGTTGGCCTTGTTTACAAAGTGAGCTCTACAACAGCTAGGGCTGTTAGACAGAGAAACCCTGCCTCAAAAACAAAAAATAATAAATAATAAAATAAAGATTGGATATCATTATGATCAGCCTCTTTCCATTATCTGGTCCCAATTCTTTTATTATTATTATTATTACATCCTGATTATTCCCCTCCCTCCTCTCCTCCCAGCCCTTCACTTCCCCTCCCTTCTGCCCTCTCCCATCCACTCCTCCTCCATTTCACTTCAAAAAAGAATGGGCCTCCCACAGATTTCAACCAAACATGGTATATCAAGTAAGTAAGACTAGGCACCTCCCCTCGTATTAAGGCTGGACAAGGCAACCTAGTATGAGGAAAGAGTCCCAAAAGCTGGCAAAGGAGTCATTGACAGCCCCTGCTCCCACTGTTAAGATCCCACAAGGAGGCCAAGCTACGCAGTGTGCTATGCAGTGTAACATAAATGCAGAATGCGTAGGACAGTTTCATACTGTCTCCTCGGTTGTCAGTACAGTCTATGTGAGCCCCTGGTGTAGGAGGGTCTTCTATTTGTGTATTGCCCTCATCGGTTAAATAAAGAAAACTGCCATGGCCTTTTGGTAGGACAGCCCTTAGGTGGGTGGAGTAGATAGAACGAAATGCTGTGAGAGAGAAGGCAGAAGCAGATGCCATGCTTCTCCAGCACAAGATGGACACTGGTTAGACTCATGCCGGTAAGCCACCACTCAAGTGGCGATACACATTAATGGAGATGGGCTAAAATAATATGTGAGAGTTAGCCAATAAGGGGCTAGAGCTAATGGGCCAGGCAGTATTTAAATGAATACAGTTTCCATGTAATTATTTCGAGTACGCACCGGGAGCCGCACCAGGAGCCGGGCGGGACAGAACAAGGGGCCCGGTGCTAAGAACACAGCCCGAACCCCTCATTACAACAAGCCCCTACAAGCACGGGTTAGTTGATTCTGTGGGTTTTCTTGTGGTGTCCTTGACTCCTCTGACTCCTACAATCCTTTGTCCCCCTCTTCCACCGGGTTCCCCAAGGTCTGTCTAATGTTTGGCTGTGGGTCTCTGAATATGTTTCCATCAGTGGCCAGGTGAAGCCTCCCTGATGAAAACTGGGCTAGGCAACAATCTATGAGCTATCATTAGGAATAATTACATTGACTTTTTTTGCCGGTCATGTTTAGTTTTATCCTAGGTCTTTGGGGTATCTATCCTCTGGTCCTGGCCCTCCAGGCAATGCCGGGGTAGGCTCCATCTCATGCTATAGGTGTCAGGCTGGACCAGTCATTAGTTAGCCATTCCCATAATCTCCTTACCACCTTCACCCTAGCACAGGACAATTGTGGGTCAAAGGTTATGTGGCTGGATTAGTGTCCCAATCCCTCCACTGGAAGTTTTGCCTGGAAATGGCCAGTACAAGTTACATATCCACAATTGCTAGGAGTCTTAGCTAGGGTCACCCTTGTAGATTTCTGGGATTTTCCATTGCACTAGATTTCTACCTTACTCACAAACACCCCTCCTTTTCCAGTCATCTCTTCCAGCACTCTCCCCATCCATTGACTCCCACCTGAATCCTCCTGTTCCCATCCTCACCCAGCCCCAGTCCACCTGCAAAATCTATTCCATTTCCCCTTCCCAGGGAGATCTAAGTGTTGCCCCTTGAGCCCTCCTTGTTACCTAGTTTCTCTGGCTCTGTAGATTGTAGCATGGATATCCTTTACTTTATAGCTAATATCCACTTATGAGTGAGTACATACTATGTTTTTCTTTCTGAGTCTGGGTTACTTCACTAAGGATGATTTTTTCTTCTAGCTCCATCCATTTGCCTGCAAATTTTATGTCATTTTTTAAACAACTGAGTAGTACTCCATTGTGTAAATATGCCACATTTTCTTTAATCAGTTTTTGGTTGGGGGACATCTAGGTTATTTCCAGCTTCTGGCTATTAGGAATAATGCTGCTATGAACATAGCTGAGCAAGTGTCCCTATGGTATAATGGAGCATGCTTTGGGTATATGCCCAAGAGTGGCATAGCTGGGGTTTGGAGTAGATCAATTCCCAATTCTCTGAGAAACTACTATATTGATTTCCAAAGGATTCAGTCTCATACACAATCTCAAATGCATCCTTCCACCACGTGTCGCTATCCCAGTCTCTCGTTTCTGCTCACAGCCTCTCGTTAGCTCTTCCTTCCTCCTGCTCCAACCATACTGTGCATTGCTACCAGAGATGTTCTTGCTAAAGCTCCAAACTAACTAAATAAAACCTCCTCATAAATTCTCTCAGTAGTTCTATATGCCCTTGAAACTAAAGTGAGCTGACTTATGTCTTTCCAGGCACCCTGCAATGGAACTTCCTACCATCTCTCCAGCACAAACACAAACACATTTGTGCTCAAGTGTACGCGCGTGCGCGCACGCACACACACACACACACACACACACACACACACACACACACACACACACCTCTGCAACAATACTTATGGAGGCCTTCTTGATGCTAGTCACTGCTCTTAGCCTGGAATTCTGTAGTGAACAAAATGGACAAACTCTCCTCTCCGAGTGGACAAGAGGTGCAGTTCAGACTAAACCATCACAAAGGCAAGCATGATAATTTCAGGTTTGGCAAATGCTATAATAAAATTGTCGGCCCACAATGCACAGTAGAAATGAGGGGGCATCTGGGGGAGACACTTCTTAGGTGTGCAATAGAGAAGGCTTCTCTGAAATGGTAGCTGTGAGCTGACACAGGGGGAGCACTCACTATGTCAAGTGTTTCAAATCCCACTGTTTTGTGGTCACCTGTCATTTATTTGGCTAGGAACTCCACCTCTTTTTTTTCTGCTCCCTAGTTTCCACTAATCCTCTAAGACTCAAGACTCCAAGGTCTCTGCCAGGAGGTCTTTCTTAATTCCAATTTGGACTGGGCACCTGTCCACAACTGCATACAGTCACCCCGCATCCTTCTGTCACACATTTGGTCCCCTGTTGCATAATTGTCTATCCACCTTGCATTCACCCACGCTGATGGGGCCTACTCCTGGATCAAGCGACCTGCAAAGCCGGAAGCCCTAGCCAGGAGGCTCAGCTCTGCCCTGCCCACTGTAAAAGCTGAAGCCACAGGATAGCAAAATGGAAAAGAAAGGCGTGCATCCGGCGCTGCTTCTTCCACCAGCTCCTCTTAATGGCTAAAAGGAAAAAATTGCTAGATGAACTTGGGGACTGAAGATGCTTGAAAGATAAATATCTTTTGAAATGTAGAAACATGCCCCCACACTTCTACCCTGGATTTGAAAAAACAATCAAAGCCCTTCTTTCATGTCAGTTTAAAGGACTTCTGCAGCTTTCTCTTTGCTGGGTTTCTAGGTAGCTGCTCCCCACAAAGACATAATGATGAAGGAAAGCCCTCATAACAGCATGGTAAGTATGTGCCGCTACAACCAGAGCACTCTCCGGAGGTGAAGGCCAGTTCTTAGGCAACCACACACAAAATCACCATCTCAAAACTCTTCCACAAGCTCATATGGGCAGCATCTTGCTACAAACAAGCCCTGAGCTTGAAATAGGATGAGATCTGGATTGGAGAGCTTCAGTGCACCTGAAATCGCAGCTGTGTCACTGTGCATTTGGACACAAGTTCTAGGAAACCCATTCAACTGATGCCAGAAGGACTTGGCAGGTTCATAAAACTGGAAAGTCCACAAGTGTTCGTGTCCACAGACCTAAGCTGACTCGGGAGCTGACTCAAGCCTGCTGGGATTCTGGTGTTCATCATCGGCTCTGCCTGGTTCCAGGCTGCCCTGGTTGTCACCAGGGTTCTTTATATAAGTCAACATCAGGACTCCAAGATTCCATCTAACCCACCCAGAAACACCATGGTTCTCTTGCCCAAGATGTCCAATATCCAAGACTCACTCTGATTGGCTAGACTGGGTCACATAAGAAACTCCAATATGGGAAGGTTGAGTCAGTTCAAGTCTATCACATGGCTTTGGAGTATGGATCAAAGAAAATCACATCAATGTGACTTTACAAGAGGCAACTAGGAACTAGACCCCAAAAGCAAGAAGTAGCCACTGTGCTAGACAAGTCATTGCACTTCCATAAGCCTCAGTTTTCATACTCTACAACTCAAGAAACTGGCTGAGCCTAGGCAATTTCTAGAATTTCTAAAAACAAAAACTCCAGTAGTATAAGATGAAACATATTATAGAAAAGTTTTAGTAAGTTGGACCAGATGCTTTACCAGGGGGCATTGATGTTTCAGGGATGAGCTAGTGAGATGTCAGGAGGGGAATGTTGCTAGGTTTCACCTTACTCCCAAACGCCCCTCCTTTTTCAGTCATTTCTTCTAGCACTCTCCCCATCCATTGACCCCTACCTGATTCCTCCTGTTCCCATCCTCATCCAGCCCCAGCCCACCTGCAAAATCTATTCCATTTCCCCTTCCCAGGGATATCCAAGCATTCCCCTTGAGACTTCCTGTTGCTGATTAGGTCGGTATGACAAATAACCAGGCCAGCTCAAGAATAACAATTATATTTTAATGGTTATAAGGGGAAACTCACACTACAAGAGTGGGAGGTCTGACTTCCTATCTGTCCGGCGGGGGCTGTGCAGAGAGAGCGCACACCTGAGTCCTCCCTGTTTTTCCTCCTGGGCTCCAGGTAGCCACACCTTAGCTAGATGTGATTGGTTGACAGAGTTTCCCCATCATCTCCCCCTTTTGTCTAAACAAGATGGACCCAAACCCAATATAACTATATACAATAGGAACAGATACCAAATATAAAATTACAAACAATAAACAATATTAAGCAAGGAACACATAACAACAGTTTTACTAAACATTCTATTTCAAGGAGTCTAAATATTGCATTGAAATTAAGCTTGGCTAAATCATGAGGAAGGTAACTACAATTATCTAATCTTCAACTCCATCGAAGATCTGAGAAGGGAAACAATATTACTTGAGTAAACAGGAAGTGCAATTGAGAAACTTCCAAAATGTGCAACAAATGACAGAGACAACTGGCTACCTGGGCAATCACCCAAAGTCTCATTTGCAATGTTGAAGCAACCAACTTTGACTAAGGTCTAATGTAACTGACATACCATTTTTAAAGACAAGAAACTTTTTAAAACCATCTTACCCTGTCTTGGCAGGATATGACAGTCCTGTTTTATCCATTTATGGATACTATATATCTCTGTCAGTGGTTGAGGTATGGGCATTTCTTTGTCCAAAGGCCAGTTCTGCCAAGAAGAAAAGCTCCAGGTGGAGTGTCTTTGGTGTTCAACATTCTCTCGGGAATAGCTCGGTGTTGCCAGGAGCGACTGTGTCTCACTACCACAGAATTTTAAGTTAGATTAAATGCCATTTTCTACAGCTCTTTGAAGAGGTTGAAGATTATCTATCTATACTGAATATAATCTCTATGTATCTAAAGAACCTGATTAGTCTAATTATAAATATGACAAACATAGATGACTATTGATCTATAATTCTCAATACCTATCTAACTTAAAGACTAAGACAATAAACAACTGTGCATGAATGAGGACAATGACCTTCAAATGTAAACAATGTATAAATATCTTGATCAGAGGTAGTAATGTACACTGTAATATGGTAAATATATATATCAATACATAAACAATGTTTTAAACAGAGGAAGAAGCATACAGGGGCTGGAGAGAAGCCAAGCCAGGACAGTCTATGCCCAAATGAACGCGGCTGGCCAGAGCTACCAGAGACTCTGGTGTCCCCACTTTGGGCACCAGGTGCTGCTGATTAGGTCAGTATGATAAATAACCAGGCCAGCTCAAGAATAACAATTATATTTTAATGGTTATAAGGGGAAACTCACACTACAAGAGTGGGAGGTCTGACTTCCTATCTGTCTGGCGGGGGCTGCACAGAGAGAGCACGCACCTGAGTTCTCCCAGTTTTTCCTCCTGAGCTCCAGGTAGCCACACCTTAACTAGATGTGATTGGTTGTAGAGGCCTACAGCAAGAGTGAGCTGGTCCCAAATGTCAGCAGAATTAAAGAAAAGAACCCAGTGCAAGGGGAATGGTTATGCTCACCCAAGCCTGTGTTCTGCAGAGTCAAGGATCAGGGCACTGATTTATACAGAATCACAAGCAAGGAACATCAGTGTGGCTGCAGTATGGAAAACAGCTTAGAGAAGGTCAGGGGAGGAGGATGGGGTGGTTGTCAAGATCTGGGTGGTAACAGGGCTGTCTTCATGGGTCTGGGGCCCACACTTAGGAACGCCTGCATTTGGTTATTGCCTTCTATCACTGCCTTGGAATTCTTAAAACTCACTGGGCCAGGCCCACTCACTTTTACCTTTTCCCTGGACCTTGTGTTATGTGGCCACCAGGGATTTGAATCAAGGCAGTGACAATGAGAACACAGTATCTGTCCCCTTCTCATAAAAACATGGCCCAATCCTCCAGATCTCCAGGGTCCTGGGCACCAACCTATTTAGGAACAGGACTTGGACATGTAGGAAGTTGATTGGTGTATGTCTGCTATAATCAATGTTGGATTTGGTAAAAGATCCAAAGGCCAGTGAAAGACATGGACTTTCTCTAGCCAGTAAGGAAAGATGCTCTCAACCAAGAATGACTGGTTCTTGCCCACGTGACATGCTTGGGAGAGAAAAGAGACACAAGTGAACAATGGGAAAACATTTAGAATTTTAAGGTAGAGAAATGAAAGCCCATTGTTCCCCCAAAACATAGTCTAAATGCTGGGCAGCCTCCTGAGGGCTGGTTGGAGGCCAGGACACAGAAGGGCATCTAGGGATGGTCGTTCTGAGTATGTAGGCCATAGCCAAAAGCAGAACACCCACTCACCCCGCCACTTCTAGCTCTGTGCCTCTGAGTGCGGTGAACCCCTGAGTTCATTTCTACCAAAAGAAAACCCAATAGCATCTCCAGTGAGATAAGCTGGGTGAGTCCAATGGCAGGTGCTTGTGAAATCCTTAGCTCAGTGCTACTGAAGCTTCCTACACCTCAGTTCTCTCCAGGACACAACACAGGGGCATGTCACAGTATTGTCTGGAGGATTAAGGCAGATGGTTCACAGAACAAGGCTCCCTAGTGTGTGTCAGTGTTGTTTACCATTGCCTGGACTCCCCAGCTCAGAACCATTTGCTCTGATACTGATTGCCCTGATAAAGCTGCTGCCATTAGGAGCTATCAGAGGATGCACAAGCTCTGCTCACAGTGAGAACTCCTTCCCCAGCCAAAGGCCCCGGAATGATCTATGTCTTTCCATCTATACCTCCCACAAGGATCCTTAGGTTTCCTCTGTAGTCCCCTAAGTGATGCCCAAAGGAAACTTGAGCCTCTTCTTCATCCTGCAGCCTACACTCTCCACACTGTGGGATTCAGAAGCTGGAGTGGTCGCTTCTATGGAATTGTGCTGGGTCAAGGAGACATTTTCTTTACCTGACTGAATGCAACTACACAGGTTCCCTGGAGGCTTCTCTCCCTAGGAGAAAATGACCCAGGAGGCCTGAGCTCTGCTTCTCCCTCCTACCCCCACAGAGACCAGCTTGGACCACCAGCCAGTCTTGTACTTTGGGACAAAGATCATCTTGAATCTATTTCTGAAGCTTTGTGCTAAATAGTGTGAAATAACAAACTGCCCTCCAGCAGCTGCTGAGGTCATTTAATAGAGAAAGCATTCTTTCAAACATTTTCAAATTTTCTTCACCAGGAAACTAGGCAGAGATCTGAATGACCAGAAATAAGGGGACCAAGATAGAAGGCGCTGCCTCTGAGGCTCCTCTTGCTGTTCTACAAAAGGGTTCTGCCCAGCCTTGGAGGATGGTTTAGAAAGCACACTGGTGACATCATCATTGACATACTTTCAGCAACAGCTGCCATTTTTTGAGCACTCACTTTTTGACAAGCACTAATTCACATCAATAGTGTCCTCGCTAGCCAAACGGCAGCATAGGCGTGTTGTGCAAGCACTTGGAAGACTGAGAGAGGAGGGACAAAGCCGGAAAGATGGCTCAGTGGGCAAAGCAATTGCCATAGAAGCATGAGCATTGGGATCCCTAGAACCCACAGCACATAGGAGGCAGAGGCGGGGTTCCCTGGAGCAAGCTGGTTGGCTAGACCACCTGACTCTGATCTCTAGGTTCAAATGAGAGACTGTGCTTCAGCAAACAAAGTGGAACATCATCGAGGGAGATAGCCTTCCACAACCTCTGGCTTCCACAAGCATGCATGCACATGTGCATGTATAGCCACACTCATGTGTGTGAGCCCATGTACATGTGAATGTTCATACACGTATGCCACACACACGCAAAAAAAAACCCTACCCTGCTGACATGTGATTCTTATATGATAGGTCCATCGTTGAGTGAAGCAGGAAGGCCAGGTTGTAAAGAGACAACCTGAGTAAGGGCCCTGCCCTGTCCTCAGTATCTATGTGAGCAAGGAAGGTCCCTGAGGCCTCTGAAGCTGAGCCTCTGTGTTCATAAATACAAGTAGCTGATGGATGTTCCCTTCCTCATTCCAAAGGTATGCTAGGTACCAGCTCTCACAGCTTGGGGGAGTTGACCGTACATCTCTTCCTCTTTAGGTGTTTAGTGGCATCAAGTTGGTAGGTTGAAATTAGATGTGGTGAAAACAATTATACCATAGAAATGGGCAAACCACAAATCGAGGCTTGCTTTTGCCAAATCGGTTGTTAAAAATTCACCAGCACACTGTTATCCAACTCCTACACACAGAGTCTCAGGGAAACAACATCTTTACTGCCCAAACGCTGGTACCTGTCCTTCTGGCTCACATTTCATCTGAGGAGACTGCTGCCAGAGACTGCATCACTCATTCTTGGCCACACTCAGTACACGACTGAATCCGTCAAATTCCATCCATCTTCTACACCAGCTCCGAGACGGGGCTCCGAAGGGGTGCAGAGAGGAGGGGAAAGGTGTTGACCAACTTGGTGAGCCTGAATGGAGAGGCAGGTGTGGCAGCCAGAGAAACTGAACAGATCAAAGAATGGCGGATCCGGGAAGGACCAAAAGCCTCTCCAACGGGGGGGGGGGGGGGTGGAATGGGCGTGGCTTCTGACACACAGTGTCTGCACCCAAGCTCAGCCAACCACCACCCTCTACCCGACCCGTGTTGGCAAAGTCCTGGGCCCTGAACTAGTCTTTTCCTTGGCTTGCAGTTCTCCACGCTTAAGGATACTAATCTCCTAAAAACCATACGCCCGTCTTTCTTGGAGTCTCTCAAACAGCTCCAATTATTTCAAACTGCTCCTCCATGTCCCATAAAGTGCCGTTTGGTTAGAACATGTTTATGAATTAAATAAAATATGACCCAATTATATTGAATGGAAAGCAGTAAAGCTTTTTAAATAAAGTCATTATTTTTATTAGTCATACTAACGCCTTTACAGAACGTCACTGTCATACTGTTCAGGTCTCCCTGTGAGGCAGGTGCCACCATGCTCGTAGGACAGATAAAACAAAAAAAAATAAATAAAAAAAATAAAAAAAAAACAAGGCTCAGTGGGTAGCCTATAGTACCTCCCTTGGAGGTGAGTATGGCAGGACACAGACCAACATCTGTATGGCACCAAGGTTCCTGTTTCTCACTCCAAGCCACCTCCTCTTTTTCTTCAGACTGTTTCACCACACATTTGCTTCCTGACAAGAGCTCTGGTTGCTTTCTTCCAGGACACCTGCGAAGAGCCCAGAATGCACGTCTCACCAAGCCTTGCTCCATCAAATCGATTTTGAGACTACAAAGTCACTCCCAGTATGTGGCACTGCTGAGCGGAGCCAATGATACCTGTAGCTATGCTCTGTCTCGGTGGAAAGGTAGTCTCCGTGAATCCAGCGGAAGACGGCTCCCTGGTGCTGCCAGCCCCAAGCAGCTGCCCTGGTGATTTGCTGCAGTGGCCGCTGAGACATATGAGCAGAGTGGAGCAAAGCAGCCTGCCAAGGCCAGGTGTCTCGGGCTTGCTCGTGCAGTCATTTCAGACAAGCAGGCCGGTGATGAGGACTGAGAGATAATGAGCAGATGCCCATAGGCTGCTCTGGTCACCAGGCAGCTGGGGCCAATGAAAAGTCCACGTGTCGGGAACTGGGAGGTGGACGCTCCTCTTGACTACTAATGCTGGATGCCTGACCTTGAGCAAAGCGTTTACCCGGCGGCCACCTGACACTCCCCAGCCGCCAAATGGGACTAGCAAGAACCACTATGCTTGCTTCCTACAGCCGCACTGCTCATGTGATAGGGGGCCCTTTGTAACTCGGTTCATCCAGGAATTGTCTCCAGATTGTTCCAAAACAATAAGGTTCCAGTCTCTGAAGGTCTAGAGAATTTACTCACATATTCTGGTCCTAAACACAATGTTTGTAAAAGAGAACACAAAGTTGGGAGACCAGGGAAAGGGGGTGGATCTGGGTGGAGTTGGTGGGGGCTAAATATGATATCAAAACACACTGTAGAAAATTCTCAAAGAACTACTTTAAAAACAGAAAAAAATAAGCATAATATATGATCATTGAAGAAAGTACACGAAGGAAAACCCATAAAATTATTCATAATAAGCATTCATAAATATGTATTTTAACATTTTATTATCAATGTGTATATAGAAACATTAGATAACATAGTTTTGTATGTTTCCTCTTCAAGTGATTTAGAAGAATTTCATGTTTCTAGTCTAAAACTATTCTGTTGTCTGCAGAAGGCCATCTGTTTAACCCTTCCTGTATTGTCGAACATTTAAAGCTTCTGGTACCCTGATATTGTAAAATACATTGCTTTGACATTTTTGCTCATAAAGCTTTCCCTTTTCTGCCTCTGATCATTTCCTTAAACAGATGTCTAAGAATCATGAAATTGTCTGCTCAGAGGGCAGCAGCATGCTGAAGTTCTTGTGGCGTACAGACATGCCACAGTAATGTGCTCGTCCATCAGCAGTGCGGGACACGCCAGTCTCCTTCTGCCCCTCCATCATCTAATTACTCTCCCTCTTACAAGGCTTGCGACTCTGATTCAGTTCAAAGAGTCTCGCTGCTGCTTCATTCAGGTTTTTAAATTACTTGTCGAGTCTTTCACTCATTTTCACAGTGGGTTTAATTCTGCTTCATGGATTGATTTATTTACTTTTCCACTGTATAAACCCATATCTTCTCTCTAATCTCTTTTGAGGCCAGACCTGAGCCCACAGAGGTGAACTATACCAAAATTCCTCATTTAGTCCATGCACTAAATGTTCCTGTTTATTCCCATTACCTTCCCACCTCTCTCTGCCCGCCTTGTTTTTCCTTGGCTCTCCTGAAGTCTCAAGGGCTACCATCACCAGAGCTGGCAGCCAGGACATGGCGCTGTGGTGGCTTACTCATCTTCTTCCCCACAGGAAGTGGGGAAAGTAACTCTTGGGGGACTCATCGCAGGGCCTTGCCCCACAGGGGACACAGATGTCAAGTGGCAGGTGTCTCCTCCCATTTCCCAGTTGCCATGCCAACTGGAGCGACATCTTCTCAATCTCCATATGTCTTCTCCGTGCTCGGGCTATGGGGTCCCCAAAAGGCAAATTTCTCTCCATGGCTGCTACCAACATAAGCTGAGTTGAGGAAAGACAAGGAACACGAGGCCCCGAAGGCCTTGTGTGGGTCTATGCTGTCATTTAACCTCATTATCCATAATGCTGGTATTTGGGCCCCTTCTCAGCTCTGACTGAGAGTCTTTAAGAGTAAAAGAACTCTTACTATCCTGGATTCTGCAACATACACAAAGTATGTTTGTGTAATAAAAGGCTATACCTGTGGTCTTGCTGTATCCTTCTAGAAGGTTCTAGAATTAACAAAGCATCCCTAAAGACCATGGAAATGATTTTTTTCTCTTAGACTATTGTTTCCAAAAATCTCTGATCAACTTTTGTAGGTTATGATTGGGATTCACATGTAAAAGATAACTCCATAGCTAGGTTTTCATTAGAGGAACTGTCCAAGGAAATAAGCTCATTAGCACCCAGACTTCCTAAGGCTTTTGAGGTAGATACATTTTGACTCTTTGAGAGGAGGCTGAGGAAGGTATTTCTGGAGTATCTTTGATTTCTTAAACCCTTTGTTTAGAAGCATCTTACAGAAGGAAGGTTCAACAGAAGGTGCCTCAGAACACCCGTATCATGCAGCCTGTATTTCCATCTTTATGCATCTGAGGAAAATGGGTTTTAGAAGGAAGAGAATCTCTGAACATAAGTCCCTAAATCAATTCCCTTTCTATCCAAGTCCCAATATAGGATCTGGTACTGAGCCTGAGAGACAATATGTAAACAAACACACATGACTATATGCTAATAAAACTTTATTAGATTTTGGGACACAGCTGAGTCACAAGCCATGATTGATGATCTTTGTTGTAGATCATTTCAGCCTAGGGAGGAAGAACCTGTAGGCCCTGAGTATAAAAAAGCAAGTCCTGAAAAGGTCAAGTCACCACAGTCTTTCAGTGAGCATTTCACTCTTAGGAGAAAAGGCTTTGCTCACAGATGCTGGCCTGAGTGATGGAGAAACAGTCCTGTGCCTTCCTAGTTTTGAGGATCAGGAAGCATTCCGCCCCATACCCAGTGCTGCTGGGGTATTATCCCAAGGAAGGCTACCATCAAAGCCCCAAGAGAAGCCACATGAGGCCTTGTGTGAAATCTCAGTATTACTGAAGAAGTGGGTTTATTTTGGTGAACTGAGTGTCAGTGGCCTCATCTGAACCAAGGTGATTGAGCAGGAAGCAGCAACTACATTCCTGGGGAGGAGAATGGGACCGAATGTCTATGTGCCCTCGATGTGACGTTCTTTACTCCTGACCCAACTACAGCAGGATGCACAGGGACTGTGAACCCCAGTGCTGATCCATATAGACTGTACAGACTTCCAAACGAGCAAAGCAAGCAGCCATTCTCTTCATCGCTCCATTTATAACGAAAGGAAGATGATGTCATCAGTGGGCAGGGTAGCTGAGGAAGGCGGTGACTGCAGATGAATCCAGTCTAAATATTGAAGGACACAGAGGACCTACACCTCGAGCAATCAGCCCCAAGTGCCTGCCCCACTGCTGGACAGCCATCGCTTCCTTAGAGATGCTTCAGCATCATCGGCTTATCCACAGGCCAGGTGGACCTTACCATGCTGGTATGCCCTTGATTTCCTGGAATATTCCTGCTTCTCTTTCCCCACGTTTACCATTAACTATAATTTGTAACTTGGAAATGTGCAATGCTGACATATTTGTGAGAGCAACCATGGCAACCTAAGGTCTAGTGAAGAATTTGGAAGCCATCGCCACAGGGAGGTTCAGATGGGGAGATGCAGAAATTTTGAATATCCTGGGTCATCTCAGGAACCAAGAGACATGCTGGTAACCATGGCACACAACGTCTGAAGTGAAATGCTGCTGAAAAGGCCTTTGTGTGGGCAGTCAGCAAGATTTGGGCAGAGCCCCAACAGCACCCATGATAATTATCTAAACTATAAAACAAGTATTCAAGCCAAAACCAACTGGGTGCCAAGAATTTCACAAAGAACCACAGACAAAAAAAGAAATCTAAATCAAGTCAAAGAGGCCTTTCCATACCCCTCACCAGGCATTTATAGCAACCATATACAGAAAGTCCTCTGAGGGATGAGGGGACAGGGAACTTAACCTTGAGGAGTTTATCATCCACCTGAGTCTTCAAGTGATGAAGAAAGTCACCTAAAAATAATGTCTCTAACAATGTACCAAAATAAAAACAAGATTATCATTAGGTCGTGCTTTATAACAATGGGACTGAAGAGGATAAGGAAGTCTTTAAAGAAATAGGAGGATGACATTTTATAGCAATTTTCTGAGCTGAAGACCTTCAAGACAGTCTTCTAAGGATGCAATTACTGGGCGAGACCTGTCTCCCTCATCCGTGGTCAGCACCACTAATCACACATGGAATTCTTTTCAGTTGATCCCAGGAGTGCACCACTCCAAAAAGGCACAGCTCATTGACCAAAACATGGTATACAGAGTGAACGGTGGCAGCACTGAGAGGAAACAGGCACAGCCGGTCTTTCACCCAAGGTCTCATCCAAAAGGCTAAGAAGACAGTCCAGACAAGAGTTCAAGTCCCTAATACCAGTCTATCAGGCTCCCCAGTGTATGTTCAGGGCCCTATCCCAGCAACCCTGGCCCACTAGGAGTGTGCTGGTCTTCCTTTGCTAGTTCCATACACAGGCGTGAAAGAGAAATCAATAGAACAGATCCACCTCGTTTTGTAGCTTCTATTTTATTGTACTAAAGCTTCTGGGTTGGATTTTAAATGTCCCCCTAAGGTTCCTATGTTGAAGGCTTGATCCCTAGTTCAGCAATGTTCAAAGGTAGAGCCTTTGGGAGATGGTTGGCTCATGAGGATTATGGCATCATCAGTAAGTCCACTCAGTATTTATAACTCCGTGGGTCACTTGGAAGAGTCAGAAATTGTAGGAGCTGGGACCTAGTTGGAGGATATAGGTCACTGAGGGATGACCTTGAAGAGTATATTTTCTACCTAGGCCTATCCTGTGCCTGTGCCCTGGCCACCATGAGGTGAGCAGACTCCCCACCCACTGTAGTGTTCTGCCTTGCCACATGCCCACAACAGTGAGACCAAGGGATCATGAGCTAAAATGTCTGAAATCGTTTAGCCTGTTACTCAAGTGCTACATCTAAGGGAAACTGACTGACACAACCTGAGAGTGCGTAAGACTTTCTAAACATCCTCAGACTTAATGCACATGGTGAGTGGGGGGAAGAAGTGCAGGCAAGCTGTGGAGCCCTGCACAGGAAGGCCTTAGTGATGGACATGGCTGCCAGAGGTTCCTGGGAGAAACGGCAAACTCTGTTCCTTCTGCAGGGAAATGTCCCATGCAACTCTTGACCCCATCAATCCCACATCATACCCCATCACAGGGCCTTTCACAATGCACTCTCTATAAATATACTCTTTCCAAAACACTGGACTCCTATGATCACATGTGTGAGGATTTGCCCGCAGTTTGCCTTCTCCTCCTAATCATAAGGTGCCTAGAGGCACAGACTCAGTGGGTTTGGTTCCTGAGCTAACTATAATTGTTTACTCAAGTGGCCCTACCATTGTGCCATGTACTCATACATCTGGGATCCCTGTCCAAAGTTTCATTATTTATAGTGTTCCAAGCCAGGAGATGGGTTCTGGGCACATCATAATAAAACATCTGCCTCACACTTTCTCACACACAAAGAATTGTGGCTGTCTGGGTTATGGATACTGAGGCCTTCTCTAATGACATCTTTGGAATTTCAAACATAAACACAATACCCAATCTTTGAATTTGACTCAGGAATAGCTAAGAATTTTCATTCCTAAGATAATATTGAGCAAGAGTTCGTGGTGATCATCTTCCAGTCTTCCATTGCACGCACCTACACAGGTACACACACACTTCTGTCTTAATAGAAGGGTAGCTTTGAGAAGCTGTGGCTGAGCGGGAAGTTTGGTTTCTAGTATCTTAATGAAATTCTATGGCCCTGCACATCATTCTTGGACAAGGACTTATGGAAGACTCATGGCAAACCAAATGCCAAGTACCAAAAGAGTCTTTTTCCTTGACCTCATGCTGAGGTGTCATAGCTCTCTACCCTCAAAGTACTTCATGTGACACAGTAGTGTTGGCATTGTCCAAACCATTTTACTAATGGGAGGTGTCTTAACCACAATTCTTCCTCAAGTCACTTCAAAGCTATTAACCCCTTGGACTAAACTAGATCAACCTTCTACAACAGAAACAACATACTCTCGTGGCTTCCTTAAGCTAAAGGTTTGAAATGAAGGAACAAAGGGTTCAATGCCCCTCTTCCCAGAGGAATCTGGGGCTGAGATGTGGGAAGAGGCTTGGCAAGGCCACAGGAGTGCGAGGATCCCTTGCCCACTGGGGAAAGCATTGAGAGGATTAGATTCTGATGCTGCCAGAAAGGCAAATCTGTGGTAGCAGAGGCACGTGTGTGTTGTCATGGAGTTGGGCATCAGACCAGACATGGTGCCTGGACCAACATTAGCCTTGCAGAAAGCCTTTGGGACTGAGGATGAAGGTACAGTAGAAGGCCCTGAGTATCAAACATCTGCATTCCTAGTCTGTACCAGAGCCTAAAATCCTCCCTTATGCTTCCCTCTGAGCTAAAGCTATGTCCTTCTCCAAATGTAATGTAACAGCCCACAGAAAGCCATTATATTCTGATAAACCAATGGTGAGCTGATGACAGAAAAGTAAAACATTTAGAAAGATTAAAATAAAAATCTGGGATCCAAAGCATATGAGACCAATTACATCAGCATCTCTGGAGCAGTAACTCAGGCATGAGTCATTTTTAACTTCCTAAATGTTTCCAACATGCAGTGGAAGCACCCACACCTTGGTGAGGATCTTTGTCTGAGAACTATGGAGCCACATGGGCCAGTGTGGAGAAAACAGCAAGAGGCAGGTGCCACAAAGATGGGGTGACACCTCATCCTCCCGCTCATCTTCACGGCAGATCCATGAGGGGCTTTATCACCTTGTCTTCAGGAACCACACTGAAGGTCAAGGGGGTAAAATAGCAGAACATGAGTGAACATCAGGAGATATCCTCCAAGAACACCCCATCACCCTGCGTCTCTGGGACAGCAAAAGCTCACTGTTGCCAACGACAACAGTTGTCGACGACAGCTGTCCTACTCCAAAAATGCGTAGAGTGTACCCTGAATGACAGGCTCTGTCCTGCAGTGAGAGTGGGTATCCTCATCTTCTTTCTAATCTTCTGAGGAACATGTCTAGTTTCTGTCCCTTAAATGAGTAAGTGAACTGGGGCTTTCTTATAGATATCTGTTATCAAATTGAGACAGTTTCTTTCCGTACCCAGTTTACTGCATGCTTATCACGAATGGGAGCTGAATTTTGTCAAATGCTTCTCGGGTAGCTATTGTATGATTTTTCTTCTTTGATCTGCTGATATAAGGCTTTACATGAACCAGGTTTTAAATTTTAAGCTATGTTTGCATCCCTAGGACAAATCCTACTCCGTCACGGTGTGCAGTTTTGCCTGTATCTTGTGGAGTTGACATTGCCAAAGTTTTTTGAGGATTTTTGCATCTATGTTCATGAAAGACATGTTCTTTATGTTTCTGTGTCTTTTTCTGATGTTTGCTTATTGCTGATCCAATCTGATCTTCTGAAAGAGAATGGTGAGGAATTGTTATAGCTTCTTTCTTAACTATTCATCCAGTGTGCTAGTGAATCCAGCTGGTCCTGGGCCTTCCTGTTTAGGTTATTGATTCAACTATTTTAACAGATACAGACCTGCTCATTGTCATGTCCTTCTTGAATACATATTGACATAATGTATATCTTGAGAGATTGTTCTACTTCTAAGTTACCACATCTGTGGGCATAGAATTGTTCATAGTATCCCTCTATTATTTCTTCAATGCCCAGAGGATGTGCAGTTAAATTCCCTCTTTCATTTCTGATGTTCATAATTTAATTAGCCTGTCTAGAAATTAATAAGTCTGTCAAGAAACCTCGATATTGTTGAGTCATTCAAAAAGCCAACTTTTAGTTTATTGATTTGATTTTTCTGTTTTCAATTTCATTGATTTCTGATCTAAGTTTTATTTTCTTCTATTTACTTCGAATTTCATTTGCAATCCTTCCTCTTCTTTCTTGGTACAGAAGCCCGGGCTCCCAAGTCCTAGGTCTCCTGCATCTCTTGTCTTCACTAACGTGTGCCTTCCAAGCTCCAATTTCCCTCTAACTGCTGCCGCTCTCGCACACACACTTTGATAACTTCTATTTTTTGTTTTTGGGTCATTTCACCTTTAAATTTCCCTCTAGAGTCTTCTTTTACCAATGGGTTGTCTAGACGTGTGCTGTTTAATCTCCAAGGATCTTTCTAGCTTAATTCCATAGTAGCCCAAAAATCAAGTTCTGTGAGATTTATGATCTTCCTTATTTCACAGAATATTCTAGAGCCTAAACTATGTCCTTTTTGCTGAATGTTCCATGTGTGCTTGACAAAAATAGAAATCTTTAATGAGTTATTCCACAGCTGTCCAGTGGGTCCCAGTGACTAGTGACAACATCAAGTTCAATGGTGTCCATATTCATTTTTCTATCTATTAGATCTGTTTGTGTATAATAAAAAAGGTGTTGAGATTCATAAATATAGCTGTAGGTTCATCTATTCCATTTACAGTTCTTTAACCCTGTGTCTCATGTCTTTCAATGTTCTTTTGTTAAGAACACATATGCCAAAGATTGTTGTGTCTTCCAGAGAATTGCAACCCTTTGTCATTGTGTCATACTCCATTTTATACATGACAGACACCGTTATTCAAGTCCACCCTTTCTGAAAACAGCGACACTTGCTTTCTTTTCATTAGTATTAGCATGGGATACCCCTTTATATGCTCTACCTTTCGGTCAATTATTTAGTCTTTATATTTAAAATAGCTTTTCATAAACAAAATATAGCTTCAGTCTTATATTTGGATCCACTCGATGTCATTTTCATTTTTCACATTTATTTTCTGCATGTGTGAATGCGCATACACACGTGTCACATGCTCCATGGTCTGCAGGTGGAAGTCAGAGGACTTCTTCTACCATGTGGAGTCCAGGGACCAAACTCAGGTCTTCAGGTGTGACAGTAAAGACTTTACCCAGTGCACCATCTCACTGACCTAACAATGGATTTTAATTGATGCATTTAGATTGATTGACATTTAAGTAGAATAATGACTAAATTAATATCTACTATATTTATTTATGTTTTTATCCACTTTGACCTTTGTAGTTTAAATTAAGCACTTTATATAATTCTACTTATAATTTATAGAATCTCATTTTCTAGTTTCTATTCTTCTTAATAGTTGTGATATACATTCACTACCAGTTCAACCAGCTATCTCTTTTTTTCTTTCTTTTTCTTTTTTCCTTTCTTTTCTTTTCCTCTCTTTCCTTCTTTTTTTTTTTTTTTTGACACAGGATCTCTCTATGCAGGTTGACCTCAAACTCTCAATCCTCCCTTTTCAGCCTTCTGGATACTGGGATCATAATACTTCCTTCTCTTTCTTCCCACCCTCCTCGATTCTTCCTCTATCTCCTTCTCCCCTCCTCCCCCTCCTTTTCCTCTATTCCCATGCAAGGAATTAAATTCAGGTCTGATGCTTGCCAAGCAGGTGCTCGTCCACTTTCCTGTGTACCTTGCCCTGGGAGAAGCTCCTTGACATTGGTCTTGGCAATGATTTATTGGATATGACACAAAAGGGATAGCAATGAAAGCAGAAAGAGACTAGCCGGTCTGTGTTAAGATGCTTCTGCATACTAAATTACCAAGTAAAATGACCACCTTCAGAATTCTCATCCTTTGTGAGTGAATACATATACTAATGCCCATCAATTCACATACATTAACTATGCAATTTTCTATTAAAAGGAAACAATTTTAAAAGCACACTGTTAGGACAGAAATAGAAAATTACCGAGGACATTTTTATAAGAACATTAAATGCATTACTTTAAAGAGAAAACAACACAAAGGCGGTTAAGACAGAAATTGAGTCTATGTAGAGCAAGGAAGAATATTGGAGAAAAATGGTGAGCATATAAATGAAACTTTGAGTTACCAAATTATTGACTGCTCTGATAGATAAATAACTGTCTGTTCAAAACAATAGCGATGACATATTTAATTATGCGTACATAGAGAAACATGCATCTACTGGTATATAAGTGAAATGAATGGCAATAATGACACAGGAGATAAATAAAGGACAATTATACTATAGAAGTGATTTCCACCAGACATGAAGAACAGAGTTGTTTGAAGGTGGGCTTGGAGGTCTATGAGATGGTTCAGTGGCTAAGGGTGCTTGCTGCTAAGTCTGATGACCTGGGTGAAAGAAGAAAGCCGGTTTCTAAGAAACTACCAGTCAAAAACACACCTCTAAGAAAAACTGCCCTCAAAAGGTAATAACAAAACCACAATTTTTTTATTTGTAACTTTTTATAATAAAGTTACAAATAATGTTAATTAAATAAAACTGATAAGGACTTAGCCAGACAAATAACAATGTCTTGCTAACAGGATTGCTAACAGACCCACCTTCCAAGAAAAGCTAAAGGAAGTTCTTCGAGTCCAAACAGAGGAATTAAATAGGACCAAGGATATGAACATACAAAACGTACTAGTGATGATACTTGCATAGGCAAAGTGCCACAATACTCTAATCGTGGTCAAAAGACAAATTTATTAAGAATAGGAGTTAGAAAAATGTGTTAATGAAGACAATAAAAAGGACATGAGTTGCGACATAAAATAGAGTTTGAGGGGAGCAGAAACACACAGCTATTACATGACTGAAGGTGAAATCTTGTCAGTTTATTTACTAGAATTACTATAATTATGAAATAGTTTATGTAACCATTATAGTAACAACAAAGAAAATATCTATGTAAAAATAAAAATCAAAAGGTATCAAAATATATCACCAACAACAAAAAGCAACAAAACAATAAACAGGAAAAGAACAGAAGAACAGAATAGCCTGTAAATAGTTAAAAATAGGAATCAATGTCCTTCCCTATCAACAATCAGTTAATATAAATGGATTAAATGTCTCAGTAACAGGACATAGAATGCTTAACAGAAAAACTAAGGCCAAGATGTTTACTTCTATGGAAAACTAATTTACATATAAGAATGCACATGGTGCACACCTTCAATCCCAGCACTCAGGAGCAGAGCCAGTCAGATCTCAGTTCCAGGTCAACCTGCTCTCCAGGCCAAATTCCAGAAAAGCCAGAACTTCACAGAGAAACCTTGTATCAAAAAAAGGGCTAATAAGTGAAAGGATAGAAGATTGTATCTAGTGAAGATGAAGGGAAAAAAGCAAGAACTTTGCTCTCATTCATTAGAAACATAGATTAGGAAATGAAGATAAGAAACTTGCACAGGAGACCACGAGCAGCATAACAAACATCAATTCTTCAGTAAGATGCAGCAATTACAAACAGCATGTGCCCTATCAAGTACCTAAATATATAAAGCAGATCTGCATAGCACTATACATACATACAAACATGCATACATGCATGCATACATACATATATACTCATATATACAGAGAGATGGTAGCAGACCTCAATAATACAGTTTCAGTGCTAGAACATTCTGACAGAAAATCAAACAGCAAACATCAGATTTACATGTCCCTGTATAGACCTCACAGACATGCAGAACGCCCCCCCCCGCGCAAGCAACACATTAAATGTCTTCTCAAGAGCACATAATAGTTGACAAAATGAGTTCGAACAACTTTAAGAACACTGAATTTATACTACATGTCTTTTTCTAGCTACAATGAAACAAATCTATAGATCAAGAACATTAGGAAAATCAGAAGGTTCACACATGTAAATTAAACAGTACACTGTTAACAAATGAGATAAAGAAGAAACCAAAAGGGCAATCACAAAATATACAAATACACATAAGATGGAAACACAAAACACCAAAACTTACAGAATTCAGAAAAAAAGCAGCCAGAGAACTCACAGTGATAAATTCCCCACCACAAAGAAGAAAGGTCTCAAACTCTACACCTGGAGGAAGTGAAAAGAAGAAAACACGAAAATCAGGAGAAGGAAAGAAATCAAGATTACAGCAGAAATAAATGAGGAAAAAAATACAGAATACAATAGAAAAAAATCAATCAAACAAAAAGTGCTTTGATTTTTGTTGTTGTTTTCATTCCAAAGATAAATGAAATCAACAAATCTTTTGCTAGAGTTAACTAAAAAAATAGAGAACTCTCAAATAAATAAAATCGGGATGAAAGAGGAGGCATTACAACTGAGGGCAAACATATAAACAAGACCATAAATACGGCCAGCAACTGCATACCAACCAATTGGATAACATAAAAATGAACAAATGCCTAGAAATATACAACCAGCCCAAACTGAATGAAAAACAAATCAACACTCGGAACAGATCAAAGATGAGGAAGAAAATCTCCTCAATCTGTGTTTGCCCAAGGAAGTCTCCGTTTGTCCTTCACTTTTGAAAATTTATGTCATAAAATATACAGTTCTAGGTTAGCAAAGTTTTCTCTCAATGCTAAGCAACACCCTCTTCTCACCTGGCTTATCGTGCACACAGCTAAGGAGGACAATCAGATGATTAGAAATAAATATGAAGAAATTGTTAACAAAATTCAACATATCCGTTATCTTTCCTAGATATTCTTTGTGGGGTAGGGGCTAAGGACATCCAAAGCACAATGTTTTAATAAACCAGCAAATGGTAGGATACGATGTTTTTAGTCCTGTA
This sequence comes from Ondatra zibethicus, assembly GCA_004026605.1. Taxonomy (NCBI): domain Eukaryota; kingdom Metazoa; phylum Chordata; class Mammalia; order Rodentia; family Cricetidae; genus Ondatra; species Ondatra zibethicus. Next base: position 35,612 of record PVIU01002678.1, on the reverse strand, counting down.
TTGTACACTACAGGTTTAACTTATTCATACACTTGTCTCCAAGTTTGTCCCCTTTAACCACATCCCACCATGTCTTATGTGGCCCCTCTCCACTTGGAACTAGTAAGCACCATTGTATCCCGTTTCTATCATTTTATTCAGATCATAAGGTTTGTGAAGCTAACTCAGAGCCTTTCTTATCTTTGTTCCTCTGCTGTGTGTTTATCATCGTCTGGCATCTTTGGCAATTTCATTCACCTTTTCATTTATTATAGTTTGAAATGTATACCTAGATGCAGAATTCTAGAGCTTATAGAAGCTTTCAACTTACTCTATAAGTTTCCTGGATCTATGTAGTGGGGTCTGACCTTAATTTAGCGAAATTCTCAGTCATTATTCTATCAGTGTTTCTTCATCCATTTATGTCTTTATTGTCCTTCCACTGCTCTTTTTTATATGTATACATTATATTTGGAGTCATCCCACAGTTTTTGAATATTCTGTCTCATTTCTTTTTCTCCTAGTCTTTTTATTCTCTCCGTTTGGGAGGTTTCAAACGAGCTGCTAATAAGTCATCAAAGCAATTCCCAACATCTGTTGCAGATCTGTTCGCAACATCCCTAGTGTTTCTGTTGTTGTATTATCGCTGGCATAATTATCTTTTGCAGTGTGCACAAGTTAGTTTTTTTGTAAACTTGACACAAACTGAGGGTCATCCGGAAAGAGGAAACCTCAACTGAAAACTTGTCTCCGTAGGATGGGCCTGTGAGTAAAGCTGTGGGGAATTTTCTTGATAAAGGATTGGTGTGGGAGGGCCTCCTCAATATGGGTGTGACACCTCTGAGCAGGTGATCCTGAGCTGCAGAAGAAATCAAACTGAGAAAGCTATAAAAAGTGACCTAGTGACTTAGTTAGGGTTTCTATTGCTTTGTCAAAACACCATGGCCAAAGAGCAAGCTGGGGAGGAAAGGGTTCATTTGACTTGTACTTTTAGATCATTGTCAGTCATTGGAGGAAGTCAGAACAGGCACTCAATCAGGGCAGGAACCTGGAGGCTGCAGTTGATGCAGAGGCCACAGAGGGGTGCTGCTTACTGGCTCGCTTCCACTGGATTGCTCAGTCTTCTTTCTTACAGAACTCAGGAGGACCACCTGCCCAGGGATGGCACCACTCACCATGGGTTGGACCCTTCCCCATTGATCACTAATTGAGAAAATGCCTTGCAGCTGGATCTCATGGAGGCATTTCCTCAACTGAGGCTCCTTCCTGATAACTCTAGCTTATACCAAGTTGACACAAAACCAGCCAGCACAACTGACCCCTTGTCAACTTGGCACATAAACATATCACTATTAAGTCACAAGCCTTTATTCTTATTCATCCCCAAAACCTCACATTAAAATCATAAATAACTTTAAAAGTCCCACTGTCTTTGAAAATTCAAGCACATTAAAATTTCAATCCCTTTTAAAAGTTTAAGTCTTTCAATTGTGGGCTCCCTTAAAAATCAAAGTTAGCTGGCCACTGGTGGCGCACACCTTTAATCTTAGTACTTGGTGGGCACTGTCAGGCGGATCTCTGTGAGTTCGAGGCCAGCCTGGTCTACAAGAGCTAGTTCCAAGACAGCAAAGCCTGTTATACAGAGAAATCCTGTCTTGAAAACCCAACAAAAAAATCAAAATTAAATACCTTCTTCAAGAGGGAAGAACCAGGGCACCATCACTTTCTAAACTAAGCAAAACTAAACTCCAAAAGTATAAATAACTCAATTACCTGGTATTTACTCACCATCTTCTGGGCTCCTTCAAAGGGCCTGGGTCACTTCTCCAGCTCTGCCCTCTGCAGCACACACAGCTTGTCTTCCAGGCTCCTGCTGGCTCCACTTCACTTCTGCTACTGTTCTTGGTGGTCTTCCCATGGTACTGGCATCTCCAAAATGCTAGGCTCCCTTGCTGCAGCTTGGCTGCACTTTCAACAATAGCATCTTATAGGCTCTCTTCATGGTGCCAAGTCTCAACTTCTTTGCATGATCCCTCCAGTCCTGGGCCTCCAACTGCCACCTTCACCAATGGCCTCTCCTGGCCTCTCATAAGGCCAAGCCTTAGGTGCTTTCCATGACCTCTTCATGCCTTCCAAACTAGTACCATCTGGGTGATGCTTAAACATTACCAAGTACTGGTGCCAACACATGGTACAACCATGGCCTTCTCTGGAACACAACTTTTCTGTGCTCCCAGCAAACACGTCCCAGAAGATTTTATACCAGTGATGCTGGTCTCTCCTTAATCCCTGCTAATTTCTTAGCTCTAGCTGACCAGCATCAACTACCCCAAGCAAAGCAAAGTTTCACTTTAGTACTTCTGGTATCTTGTTCATCACAGCTGATTTTCCAACCCTCACTGACCAGAACCACAAAATCTTAATTCAGCACAACAAATGGCCCTGATAGAGCCTTTAAACTCTCCTCTGAAACTTCACAAGCCAGGCCTCCACCTTTTGCACTGCTATCTGTGGAGGGATATTCGCCCAGGCACAGGGGGCCTGTGGATCAATAGGACCTCGCTGGCCTAAAACCGAACCAAATAAGCTATCTGAACATGCAGTATGGTAACGTCCCCAAAATGAGCCAACCTAGGTCTGTCAAGGGGCCCCAGCAACAGCTGCAGTACCATGAGATAAGACGATCTGAGCCAGTCCCCAGCCGTCACGAAAGACCACCTGGTGCCAGTCCGGAGCTTCCCGTTCCCTGGGCAGGTGGAGGGTATATAAAGCTTTTCCTTCCTAAAACAAACTGAGCTTGCTACACCCAACCTGTCTCCTGCAGTCTGAATCTTTCACCCTGTGCCTACTTGCCCCCTTCCCCAAGGAGCAGCCTGGTGGGACAAAGCAATAGCTATCAACATTCTTGTCTTCCAAGTTCCCACAGAGCTCTTAACTCAGTGGCTCATCTAGCCCAAAGTTCCAAAGTCCTTCCACATCCTCCCGAAAGCATGGTCAGGTCTGTCACAGCAATACCCCAACCACGCTGGTACCAATTTTTCTAAGTTAGGGTTTCTATTGCTGTGGTAAAACACTATGACCAAAGAGCAAGTTGGGGAGGAAAGGGTTTATTTGGCTTACACTTTCTGATCATTGTCCATCATTGGAGGAAGTCAGAACAACAGGTCAAGCAGGGCTGAACCTGGAAGCAGGAACTGATGCAGAGGCCATGGAGGAAAGCCGCTTACTGGCTTGCTTCCCCTGACTTGCTCAGTCTGCTTTCTTACGGAACCCAGGACCACCAGCCCAGGATGGCACCACCCACCATGGACTGGGCCCTCCCCCATTGATCACTAATTGAGAAAATGTCTTACAAGTGGGTCTCATGGAGACATTTCCTCAACTGAGGTTCCTTCCTCTCTGATGACTAGCTTGTGTCAAGTTGACACGGGAAACCAGCTGATACACCCAGTAAACAGCATTCCTCCATGGCCTCTGCTTCAGTTCCCGCCCCCAGCTTCATGTTGGCTTCCCTCAAAGATGAACTGTATCCTGTAAGCCAATTCCTCCCCAGGTTGCTTTCAGTCATTCATAGTATTTATCACAGCAACAGAAACACCATCTGGCACAGAAATTGGTACTGGGGATGTGGAGTGTTGCCGTGATGGGACGTGACCATGCTGGTTTTCTCTTGAGGAGGGATTGTGGAAACACTTTAACATTTGGGCTGGAAAAGCCTGTAAGTGCTGAACACTTAAGGGACTGCTCTGTGGGAGCTTGAAGGAAAAGAATATAAAGGAAAATACAGATAATGAAGGCCTGGCTTGCAAATTTTCCGAAGGAAGGGTGAGTGTCCCTCAAAGACTCTACCAGAGCAATTTGTGTGATATTTTCTGTTAAGAGTCTATGCTTTTCTGCTCATCTGGGGCTAAAGAATCAGCTGTGATTAGCAGGAGGTCAGCACCACTAAACCAAAACCTATGCTTCACTGAGATAGTTCGTGCTGGTGAGATGGGCATGAAAAATGAACGGCACTTAATAAGAGATCACCATCATTTACACAATATCAGCTGGGAAGTATTGCCTCGGGTTCACCCCATGGAAGCTGTGGTCCAGAGAGAACCAAAGCTACATGACAAACTGATAGCAGGACTTGAAAAGAAATATGTAGAACTTTCCCAAATGGTACTGATTCTAAAGGATGCAGGAGTCCCAGGAAAGGACTGAGATCTGGCAATCCGTGGCAGGTTTGGCTTCTACCTGAAAGAAGCTGGGGAGTCATCACTGAAGGTCCAGCCTCAGTGGCAGCAAAGACCTCATCTTATTGGAAATTTCAGGGCTGTGGGATGACCCCAAGGACAAGGGCAGGCATGGTTTGTGTCTGACCTGAGACTAGAAGACAAGCTGCCTTACGAATAGTAGAGCCAGAGAAATGGAGCTGCCAAGCGCCTTGGCACCCAGAAAATCATAAGTGAGTCCCAGGCATTGGGCACGGACCTGCAGGATTTGATTGCCACTGGTAAACTTTGGTTTTACTTTGGTCTGATTGCAACTGTGCTCTGAATTGTCTCTTTTGACGTAAGAAAATATGCAACTTATTTTGGATTTTACAGGAGACTACAGTTATGAGTTGGGATTTTCAAAGAAAATGCAGACTTTTAAATCATTGAAATTTCAAAGGATCATGGAACTAAGCTATACTGTTTGACACTGTGATATTAAAATAGGACCTTGAGGGTTGTCAAGAAATAATAGACTATGGTTTAACTGTGGTACATGTTTCAAGTTGAAAAACAGTCAACTGTGCTGGTTAGTGTTTTGTAAACTGTCACAAACTGGGGTCATCAGAGAAGAGGGACCCTCACTTGAGACTTGCCCCCCCCCAGATTGTCCTTTGAGCAAGTCCGTTGATTAATGGCTTGATTAATGGCTGATGCAGGATGGCCTAGCCCACTGGGGGTGATGTCACCCCTCGGTAGCCAGTCCAAGATCATATAAGAAAGCAAGCTGAACAAGCTATGGCAAGCAAGCCAGTGGGCAGTGTTTCCCCGTGGCCTCCGTGTCAGTTCCTGCCTCTCAGTTTCTGCTTGAGGTCCTGACTCGGCTTTCCTTGAAGATGTGTTGTAACTCATAAACGAAATCAACCCCATCTCCTCTGGTTTCTTTTGCTCACAGTGTTTATCACAGTACCAGGAAAGCTAAGTTGAGCATGGGGTTTTATCTCTGCACTCATGTTGCAGCGTGTTCGCTGGCATTTGTGCTGTGGTGCTGCCTCTCACATATCTATTGCAATATGTTATCTCTAGCACGCCTCCTACGGTGTATTATCTCTGGCATGCCTGTTGCATTATTTTATCTCTGGTATTTCTCCTGCAGTGTGTTATGTCTAGCATGTGCGTTGCAGTGTGTTCGAGCATTTCTGCTGCAGGGTGCCAAGTCTGGCCTTTCTGTTATGGCATGTTATCTCTAGTATGTTATCTATCTGTTGCAGTCTTATTTTTAGCATTTATTTTTCAGCTCTTTTTAAAAAAATTCTATCTCTCTGCTTACATTGTCAATTTGTTCTTGCATGCTGTCTACTTCACCTATTAATGATGCTAGTATATTAATTATAATTTAAATTTCTGTCTGACCTTCTAACATCCCCATCATAGGAGTCTGTTGACAACTCTTTTCCTTCTTCACACTTTCTCTTTTCAGCTGCTCCTGACATCCTGAGTGCTGTGATAAGTTGTGGGTTGTGGGGAATAATCTAGGAGTTTATAACCAGGTCTTTCAGTGAACCGGCCCACTGGACGGCTGAGTCCCATGGTTTTCATTTTCCCTCTCTCTTTGGTAGAACACTATGGCTTTAGTGGTCTAGAACTGAGTATCTTCCCCTTAATAATAGGCTAGTATGGAGATTTCAATGAGAAATGTCCTCCATGGGTTCATGCACTGGAATACTTGGTCCCCAGGTGTTGGCCCTGCTTTGAGAGATTATAGAACCCTTAGAAGGTGGAGCCTTGATGGAAGACTGGGTCTCTGGGGCTTGCCTTGAAGGTCTGTAGCCTCAGCTCCACATGGGGATAAAATGTGAACACCTAGCCTTTTGTTCTTGCTGCTATGCCATGCCTTTCCTGCCATTGTGTACTCTAGATCTCTGGAACCATAAGCCACAATAAACTCTCTCTCTCTTCCTTACACAGCTCTTCAGCATAGAACATTGTCACAGTAGCAAAAAAGCAGCTAACAAAGCCATCAAGAGCTGAAGTCAGCCAGTTCTCCCTTTCTGGGACAGTTTGGTTTTGATTAAAAAAAAATCACCGCAGCTACATGTGATTAAGATATTAAAAGAGGGAGAAGATTCAGATAAATAAAGATGGGATGAAAAAGGAAACATAAACTAATCGGGCTCTTTTGTTAGGAACAGAGTGTGGCTGCAAACAAAATGGCTCTTTTCCTGTCATACAGACAAAAACATGGGAAACGTTTTCTGCAGCATTCATGGTAGGAGCATAGTAGAGATCTCCAGGAACCAAAACTCAGCACTTTCCTATGTCTAGGTTCTCTTGGAGCTTTTATTCTCTCATGTTTGCCCATGTTGAGCCTCTAGCATCCCACCACTGACACCCATATCTGCTCACGCAGACCCTGGTTCCCTCAGCAATTTCTGAACATGGGGTTCTGTTTAGTAAGTTGAAATTCTGTCCTACTTGCAGGTCTTGCCACTTCTGGTCCTGTCATCTCCCATCACATATCCAAGAAAAGGTGTTGTTTTTCATATCGTTCAGTGTAGTAGAAGGCTGCTTGTTCATTTCCTGGCTGCCAAGACTCCCGAAATAATCACACAGAAACCATATTATTTGCAATACTGTTTGGCCAATAGCTTAAGTATATTTCTGGCTAACTCATATCTTAAATTAACCCAGCTCCATTCTGTTATTGCCACGAGTCTGTGGCTTACCGGGTGAAGTTTCGGCGTCTGTCTCGGGTAGGGCTACATGGCTTCTCTCTGACTCCACCTTATTTCTCCCAGCATTCAGTTTAGTTTTCTCCACTTAGCTCTATCCTGCCATGTGCAGGCCCAAGACAGTTTCTTTATTCATCAACCAATAAAAGCAGCACATATACAAAAGGGCCTCCTACATCAGTTCAGTTTTCTACTTGTTAGAATGGGGTGGTGACTTCCACTTTTGGCATGTTGGACTGAAATCTGGAAGTCACAATAGAGAGTCTAGGGGGGAAAAGGACCCTCACATCTCCAATTCCTCCAGAGCATGTGAGAAGGAAAAGCTGCAAAGGAAAGTTCTAGATGTGGGATATTCAGGGAACAGGTTAACTCTGATGAGACCACAATTAATGCCTCCCTTCCAGGGGTAATCTTGATGAGACCTGAGGGCCTAAATTTTAGACCCTTTTCGTCCAGGAAAAAAAAAAGTTCAATCTAATTCCTGTCTTTGCCAGGCAAGGATCTGCATTAGGCAAACTGTTCTCTAATTTCCTCTCTGAAGCCTGGGTCTCACTTGTTCAATCAGCTTTGTTTTCTGTCACTCAGACAGGCAGCAATGAAATAGTGCTCAGAAAAATGACATTCCCAGCAATTTCAGAGTGTGCTTGGCTCATGAAGCATGCACACAATTGCTACTTCATAAAAGTTTGATATATGAGATGCAAAATAAACAATGCCTTCCTCTGAACAACGCAGGGGGCTTTATTCCAAGGGTCATTTTAGATAATGGAAAACATGATTAATGAGTTTGATTAAAGGATTCATTAACAGTGGAGAATGTCCAGAAAGTAAACAAGAGGAGTCTTTACCTGGGAGTATCAAGCAAGCAAGTCACTCAGCTTTAACCACAGTGGTTTGGTTTTGGGGGAACCAGCTTCCAGGATATGTTCAGCTCCTTTGACCTTGGACAAGCGTGTAGAGACCTTGGATAAGTCTTCAGCCCTCTCTCTACTTTACTTTACCTAAATAAGGAGCTGAGATTCTAAAATGTGTTTCCTGAATTCTTAGATTCTTAGGGGCTGAGGTTTGCTTCAAAATCTAGTCCTTTGAGTCAGCTTGCCATCTAGTAGGGAAACCCAGAACAAAAATAATGGTAATAGAGTTTCCATACAGGAGTCCAGTATTTGACCACAGTAAAGAGGGTAGCATTGGGAGAATTGGGCAGATTTCATCTTAAATGATCATTTCAACCTTCCATAAAAATAAGGGAAGGCACAAGTGTTGGTCTGAATCTGTGTGCAAGTGTGTATAGGGGTTTATGTGGAAATTTTGTATGTGTTTATGCATAAATATACATGCTTATGAGTGTGGATACCAGTAGGTGAATGTGTAACTGTGGCTGTCTGCAGTAATTAGTGGCCGTCTGAATATATGGATGAACATACAAATGAATGTGTACTTGTTCATATGACTGTGCTGCATGTGTGTATACTGTGTGTTATGAGCATGTATATATAAACACATGAGGATGTGGGGGGGGGTGTCTGTATTTATAGATGTGGGAATGTGTCACAGCATTTAAGTACAGGTTGTACATATGCACACACCTTTGAGTGCCCTGCTCCGCTCCCCTGCTGGTAAGTGTGCTTTGACTTCTGCTGGCCTACTCCTTCATGGGCTCTCTCTTTATAGTATCTCCTTTGGGTGCAGTAACCAGATGACGTTAAATAATGCAGCCTGCAGGTACATAGAGAGCAACTTGTAAAAACCCTTAAGAGAAAAGCGTTTTAAGCAGAAAACTCCAGCACTGCACAGCAGTGCTCTGCCAAACTCATTCATATTTTGTTGGGGGACAGAAAAGAGCAGGTTTACAGAGGAGGAGGCCAACTGGGCCCCAGGATTGAATAGCCTGTCAGCTGTGAGAAAACAATGTATATTTAGAAAAGGGACCAATTATTTCCATGACACAAACAACTACATTATTAACTCATAAATGGTTCCATTCTTAAAATACCTGAGTGTTTTATGCATGAAGACCTGGATATATTTGACCTGAGTCCATTCCCGATTTAACTATGAAAAGCAAGCGCTTTTAGCAGGATGAACTAAGGACACAGGATTGGAAGTATGCAGTGTCCTTGCATCTGAATAAGCACAGGAAAACACTGGCCAAGCCCTCACCACTTTCTGAATTTAAAAATGCATCTGTGGAAGGAACACCTGGCATTCTGGGATGAGAATGAGTGGTTCCTATAGAAATATTCCAAGAAGGGAAAAGATACTGCTAGGCTAGGAAGCAGAAGTTAAGTTCCTCATTTCCAATTTTTGGCATGGTTTCTGGACATAGTAGATGCTAAAATGTTCTGTAAATTAAATAAGTGTATCATTGGATGATCAATCAACCAATAAATAAAAGTATTACGTGGTGGGAACTGACTCTTGGCTTTTAGAGCAGCCTTCATTAAGATCCACCTGCCCAAAGGTGCTTTGTTCTCAAGCTCCCATGCTGCCCCAACACCAGTTTCCCAGAATGCTCTGCAACAGTGAAGTAAGAGCTTTCAGACTTTGTGCACCGGAAGGACTGGGTCCAATGGATATGGGGATATGGTCCTTCCCGCTGCTGCAATGACTGTTGGGCTCATTGTGAAGATGTCTGAAAGATTGATTCAACTCACTGCTGTTGAACAACAAAGGGCAGAAGCTAGGATACCTATAAGAAATGAGGGACCCATTCATTCCATAAGGCACCTTGAGTCCTGATGCAAACAGAACCTGTTAAATCTGAAATAAGACACAAATCTTGGAAGCAGGTGGGTTCTCCAAGGATTACCATAGTAAAAATGGCCATCTTACCAAAAGCAGTCTACAGATTCAAAGCAATTCCCATCAAAATTCCAACACAATTCTTTACACACCTTGAAAAACCAGTACCCAAGTTCATGTGGAAAAACAAAAACCCCAGATAGCTAAAACAGTTCTGTACAATAAAAGAACTGCTGGAGGTATCACCATCCCAATCTCAAGATCTACTGCTTGAGCGATAATAATAAAAACAGCATGGTATTGGAATAAAAACAAGCAGGTGGATCAGTGGAAAAAAGAAAGCATCTCCAACAAATGGTACTGGTATAACTGGATGTTGACATGTGAAGAATGCACATAGATTCCCTAACTAACACCCTGCACAAAACTCAAGTCCAAGTGAATCAAATGCCTCAACATAAATCCAGTTACACTGAATCTGACAGAAGAGAAAGCGAGGAATAGCCTTGAACACATTGGCATGAAAGAAAAGAGACAACTTTCTGAATAGAACACCTATAGCGCAGACACAAAGATCAACACTTAATAAATGGGACTCATGAAAGCTTCTGTAAGGCAAAGGACATCATCAATAGGACAAAACAGCAGCCTACAAAATAGGAAAAGATCTTCACCAACCCCATATCTGTCAGAGGGCTGATTCCCAATATATCTATCAAATACTAGTCATCAAAAAAACAGATATCCAATTAAAATGGGGTATACACCTAAACAGAGAATTCTCAACAGAAGAATCTCTCAAAAAAAAAAAAAAAAACAGAGAAATACATACAAAAAAAATGTTCAACATCCTTAGCCATCAGGGAAATACAAATCAAAATGACTCTGAGATTCCATCTTAAAAGGACTAATGACAGATTATGCTGGTGAGGATGTGGAGCAAAAGGAACACTCTTCCATTGCTAGTGGGAGTGCAAACTCATACAGCCACTTTGGAAATCATTATGGCTGGTTCTCAGAAAACTGGGAACCAATTTACCTAAAGATCCAGTTTTACCACTTAAGCATATACCCAAAGGATGATCTATCATACCACAAGGACACTTGCTCAACTATGTTCATAGCAGCTTTATTCATAATAGCCAGAACATGGAAACAAATTAAATGTCCCTCAACTGAAGAATAGATAAAGAAAATGTAGCACATTTACACACTGGAGTATTTCTTATCTGTTAAAAAGCAATGATGTCCAGAAATTTGAATGCAAATTGATGGAACTAGAAAAAAAAATCATCCTTTGTGAGGTAACCCAGATAGAGAAAGACAAACATGGCATGTACTCACTCATAAATGGACATTAGCTGTAATGTAAAGGATAATCATGGTCCAATCCACAGACCCAGAGAGGCTAGTTATAAGGAGGGACCAAGAGGGGGGATGCATGGATCTCCCTGTGTAACATGAAGGTCTGGTTGGTTTCTGTCCTGCCCAGTTCCCACAGCCAGCAAGTCCCAAAGAAATTACACAGAGAGTCTATATTAATGATAAACTGATTGACCCATTAGCTCAGGCTTCTTATTAGCTCTTGTAGCTTATATTAACCCATTATTCTTATTGATGTTAGCCACATGGCTCAGTACCTTTTCAGTGGGGCAGGTCACAACCTGCCTCTTCGGTGGTCTGGGCAGGTCTGGGGAGGGAGCTTCCTGCTTCCCAGAATTCTCCTGTTCTCATCACCCCGCTTCTACTTCCTGTCTGGTTGACCCGTCTATACTTCCTGCCTGGCCAATCAGCATTTACTTAAAGCATGATTGACAAAATACAGACAATTATCCCCGCACCATCCCTGGGAAGGGAAAACAGAGGAGATCTTCTGGGTGGACTGGCGGCAGGTGGGGATGGGAACTTGATGAGTCTGGTTAGAGGGTGAGTAGAGGGGCAGAGACTGAAAGAGATGACTAGAAAGGGGGGTATTTTGGGATCAGGTAGAAACCTGGTGCAAGGGAAACTCCCACGAATCTACAAGGATGACCCCAGCTAAGACTCCTAGCAATAGTGGATGCATAGCCTGAACTGGTCATCTCCTGTGATCAGATGGGTGACTACCCCAGTTGTCACCAGAGGGTCTTCATCCAGTAACTGATGAAAACAGATGCAGAGACCCACAGACCAACATTAGGCCGAGTTTGGGGAAATCCTGTTGAAGAGAGGGAGGAAGGATTGGAGGAGCCAGAGGGGTCAAGGACATCACAATAAAATCCATATAAACAACCAACCTGGCTCATAGGCGCTCACAACAACTGAACCAACAACCAGGGAGAATGCGTGGAATTGACCTATGCCCTCCACATATATGTGATAGATGTATAGCTTAGTCTACTTGTGAGATTCCTAGCAATGGGAGCAGAGGCTGTCTCTAATGCCTTGGCTGGCTCTTGGGAACCTATTCCTCATACTTGATTGCCTGCCCCAGCCTTAATACAGGGGGAGGCATTTAGTCTTACAGCAACTTGATATGCTATGCTTTGTTAATATCCATGGGAGGCCTGCCCTTTTCTGAAGAGAAACAGAGGAAAAGGGGATTGAGGGAAGGGGAGAAGGGAAAGGAGGGAATGGGAGAAGAGGAGGGAAGGGAAATGTGGTCAGGGTGGAAAATAAATAAATTAGATAGAAAGATACATACATACATACATACATACATACATACATACATACATAATCATTGAAAAAAATACACACACACACACACAAAATGTTCTCTCAATATACCTTGCTTTATAAATTTAGTTTTGGAATCATGTAAATATTATATCTGAGAAAAAAATAAATTTTAAAAAGTAACCCCTAAACATAAATGAAGTAATTAAACCTAACTCCATTTAGCAGTAGGAATAATTGCCTGGAGAGGCTCTGATCCCTGGGGGAATATATCCTAAAAAGAGAACTGTAAACTTTTTCTGCTTTATTTATTCATACAATTTCTTTTGTTTAAATTCTTCCTTACTTTTGACAGTTTAAAGCATATATAATAACTTATTGTGATTATATTTACCAGCCCCCATTGCTATCTGGTATCTTCCTTCCTATTTCTTTGCACTTCTCCAGTTCATTGGCTGCACAACCAGGAAAAAAAAAACAAAGAAAAAAAACTTTTACTGAAGTGATCATAGCAATTCATAGCTCTTCAGAGAGTGCTGGAGCCTCATGGACACCCCTCTATCCATGACGGAATGTTTCAGGGCCCAGTCTTACAGAGATGTCCATAGCAGCTGTGTGCTGTGGGTGCAATGACAATGTCATATATAGATGGCAACATTTGCATTTCCTGATATCATTCTTCCCTGTCCTCTGGCTCTTCAATTCTTTCCACCTTACCTTTTGTTGTTGTTGTTGTTGCTGCTGCTGCTGCTGCTGCTGCTGCTGCTGCTGCTGCTGCTGCTGCTGAAACCTTACCTCACAGTCCTAGATGGCCTCAAATTTGCAATTACAATCCTGCCTATTCTCCCAAGTGCATCTACCCAATATTGTTAAACTCATGTGTAAGTGTTTTCATCATGGAGTTGGTGGTGCTTTTTACACTGTTATGCTTTGGCAGGTGTGTGTGTGTGTGTGTGTGTGTGTGTGTGTGTGTGTGTGTGTGTGTTGCAATAAAGCACATGAGTAATTGTGTGGTGATAGTGAAAACTGATGAATTCAGTAAGAGAGAAAAGGCATATAGACAGATGATCAATGAGGCTAAGTAAAATCCTATAACCCTAAATCTGAGTTGGTGGCAGCAGAATTAACTCACAATAAATTTAATCTTAAATATATTTACATATGCACTCATGTTTCCTTGGTTCTGCCCATTAAGAAGGCCTAGAAACAGGGGCTAGAGCATGGCATGGAGCTCTGCGGATGCCAATTTCCTCACTAAAGAAATCTGGAAATCCTTGGAGAAACGCTTGATGACAAGTCTGGGACAGGATCTGTATAAGACAATTTGGGGACATTTCCTCAAACTTTAGTAGCAAGAAAACTCTCAAGGGCCTCTAACATAATGTCAAAAGGACCTAGAAGTAAACTTCAAAATGTCCCCAACAGCCAAGGGAAGGTGATTTGAGCTTCAATGGTGATAATGGCTGAAATGGATGAAAGACACCAAATATCCTTAAATCCATGAGTTTATAAAAATCAAGAATAAACTAGTCACCATGGGAAGACACAAATTAACCAACTAATGATCTCAGAAAATGGTAAAGAGAGAGATAATCAAGCATTTATCTTGTTTTTCCTAAATGAACGGTCCCTCAGGGTAACTGCATAGTTGATGGAGGGAATTATCCATTTATAGATGTATTCTAGCTAATAAGTGAAGGCAGCAGGACTGAATTAGCATATGAACATCTTGCCAACTCCAATAAATTCATGGATCTAGACAGTGAGCTTTGACGTCTGCAGGATCGCATGCAGACAGTGAGCACTGCTGACTCTGGATGCAAACAGAACCACCGGTGGGACCGCCTTTGAAAAGAAATGGAACCTGAATGTAAGCATGCTTCTAGATCTAACTGCCAAGCAACACTTCTAGATAAAACTAAATAAATGATGAATCAATGGACAAATAGGTAAATAAATATACAAACAGGAGCAAAGCTTGCTAGCGTGTACCACAATAAGCTCGATTAGCAAAACCCAAAGTGTGATGAACTCTCCAGGACCAATGACCCAGATCCTCCAAAAGATACATTACAAAGGAAAAGACTTTGATTGACAGGAAACTAACACAGTAAAAATGACTTATACATGATATCAATTTATCCATATATGAACTTTATACTTTAATTCCAACAAACTATAAAGACCATATGAAGCACCAGGGAATTTTGAGAACAAATTGGTTATTTTTTATAATTGTTGGTAATTTTTTTTAAGATTCCTTCCTTTGCAGAGGCCTAACCTGAAATGTTTAGGGATGAAGTGATAAAAATTACTGGACTTTCTCTTCAGTTACCTGTAATGGGTGGGAAATAGTAGGTAAAAACTACAGAGTGCTGTAAAAAATACTGGTGCTGGGTTGATAAACACTGAAGCTGAGTGATGGAAATGGGGTCTGTTATTCCATAATCTCTATTTTTGCCTAAGTGTGAAACTTCTTATAATGAAAAAGAAAGGAGAAAACATGGCAACTGACAGCTTCAGAAATGCTAGATAAATAGATACCCAGACAAATAAAAGCCAATAAGCAATGGGAGCTAAGAAGGCTGAGACATGTCATGGGCTGTAAAAAGAGTCTTTTAAATTAAAGGATGAACCACAAAGCCCACAAAAATTTCATTGTATCTGAAAAGTATCATTTGTGGAAGACTTTAGCACCTAGTGCCATCATAAATGGAAGTTCATAAAAGTCTATGGTTACTTTTCAAATGTCATTTATACAATGTATCACTTTGGCATTCTAATTTGCTTCCTATTGCTGTGCTAAAACACTGACCAAAACTAACTTTGGGGAGAAAGGCATTTATTTTAGCTTACAGGTTATACTCCATCACTGATGGAAGTCAGGCAAGAACCTAAAGCAGGAACTGATCCAGAGTCCACTAAAGAACACTGCTTGCTGGCTTGCTCTCTATGGCTTGCTCATCTGTGCTTTTGTACAAGACAAGATCTCCTGCTCAAGGTGGCACCGCCCACAGTGGGATGGGCCCTCCTACTTCAATTAGCAACTAAGAAAAATTCCCCATAGACATGGACCACAGGTCAGCCCACAAAGGCAATTTTTCAACTGAGGGTCCCTCCTAGGTGTAACTCCCTCAGGTGGCAACTGAAGCTACCAGTGACATGAGGTGCCTTTAATGGGCTCTTGTGTGGTGTTCTAGCATCTCTCTCCAATATCATTGTGACTCTTATTTTATAAAAAAAGAATTATGAATCTTGGGATGTTATTGACTCCTCCAAAGACATACAGCTGATGAGTGCTGAAGCCTAGACCACAGGACGGGTCTTCTAGAACCCTGTGGAACAGTTCTCAACTTTCCTATTGCTGCAAATTTAATACAGTTCCTCATGTCATAGTGATTCTCCAACCATAAAATTATTTTGCTTTTACTTTATAACTATAATTTTGCTACTGTAATGAATTGTAATGTAAATATCTAATATGCAGGATATCTGATATGTGACCCCCTGTAGGGGTCGTGATCCACAGGTTGAGAATCACTGCGGTAGAGAGCTTGTGTTCCCACCCATTCTTGTTATCTCCTCTCTGGAAAATACCTGTGGGCTTTAATATACACACCAGAAAACAAAGACCCCTTCTGATCTTGAATTAACCAAGATTTTCTCTTTTGGAGGAGTGTGAAATACACCCAAATGTCAGCAGTACTTATTGCTTTGAGGGGCAGGTTATACATGAGCTTTTCTTTTTCTCTCTTAGAAAAAATGGCACCCTTATCTCCAAAACTGCATGTCGAATGTGAAACAAGCAAGCCTCCCACAGTCCGTTGACTCCCACCCACCCTTTCACACAGCATGCCATTGCTGTCTAATGTATTCAAACATTCTTATTGTATTGAAGGATGCTTTTCCTTGGTGTTGGGGCTTTGCTCCCCCACCCAAGACAGTAATGTTTATTTGCAGGTGGCAGCTCTCCATTCCTAAGAGGCAATGTTTCATCTCAATGCACACCATGTGGTAGCATGGGGCATATTTTCTAGCATAGTGTGAGATACCCCTATGTGAACTAATAGTAATTCTTGTTTATTTCATTGCTTTAAAGTGGGGGGGTCCTTCTAACTTTGGTGGACATTGTAAATTTGGTAAACAATAACTTTGGTTTACATGTGTAGGCCAAAAAGCAGGTGTATAAATTTAATTCCCTATGTGGACCTGTTAGGGTGATTGAGCTATGCACGCTTGGCTCTCATGAATGGATCAATGATGCAATCAAGGAAGATGATTCTTTATGAATGGGTGGGAAGTCTCTGTTTATTCCTCTGATTGCCCTTCCATTGTATGGTACTTTCTTGTTGTTGGAGGCTATTCCTTCGTTCCTGGATGCTCAGACCTGAAATAATCACACAGAAACTATATTATTTGCAATAGTTTGTCCAATAGCTTAAGGGTATTTCTAGCTAGCTCTTATATCCTAAACTAACAAATCTCCATTAATCTGTACCTGTTCATGAGGTCGTGGCCTACCCACAAATTTTCAGTGGACTCTGGTGGAGGCATCTGTCTCCTGCTGCAGTTACATGGCTTCTCCCTAACTCCACCTACACTCTCACTACATCTCTGTTCCGATTTCCCACATGGCTTTACTCTGTTAAGCCATTGGCCAAAAGTAGCTTTATTCATTAACCAATAAAAGCAACACATATTCAGAAGGACTACCCACACCATTTCCCCTTTTCTGTTTAAATAAAAAGGAAGATTTTAACTTTAACATAGTAAAATTACATTTAACAAAACAGGTATCAAGCAAGAATTACAGTAATAATATTTATATCTACTCTATCTTTTATCATAACTAAGGAAAACTATAATTATAACTATCTATTCTTCAACTCCATCAAAGACTCCAGACGGATATAACATTGCCTAAGTAAACAGGAAGTACATTGTAAGCAGCTTCCAAAACTCTAGAAATGACAGAGACATCTTGCTGTCTGGATAGTCACCCCAAATTCTTTTGTAACATTGGTGTTGTAAGGAGAGGGCCTGCTTGTTCTTCCCAGCTGCATGGCTAACTTATCCCCAAAATAACCACACAGAAATAGTATTAATTAAATCACTGCTTGGCCCATTAGTTCTAGCCTCTTATTGGCTAACTCGCACATCTTGATTTAACCCATTTCTATTAATCTGTATATTACCACGTGGAAGTAGCTTACTGGGAAAGATTCTAACCAGCATCCATCTCAGGTGGATGATCCATGACTTCTCCCCAACTCTGCTTTCTTTCTCCCAGAATTCAGTTCTGTCTTCTCCGCCTACCTTAGTTCTGACCTATCAACTAGGCCAGGGCAGTTTCTTTATTCATTAACCAATGAAAGCAACATATAGACAGAAGGACCTCCCACACCACATTGGGGCACACATCTTTAGCCTACAGGTCCATAGTATCTGGCAGACTTTTACATGAAACAGAAAATTTGAAGATCTCTTATGCCTTCTATTGGCAAAGTTCATCAGTTGCTTTCTTCTGTGTCCTAGAGAATATCTGACAGACTCTTTCATGAAGCAGGAACCTTTAGGCAAGTTCAGCAATCTTTTTCTGTGGGTCCTGCATGTCCAGTTTATAAAGCATAACATCAAGAAGTCCAGGCAAGAGTAGTTTCTTCCCAAATGGCTAACAAACTCCTTAAGGAGCCTCTTTGATACCCATCATCCTCTTGAAGTAATTGGTGCTGCCAGGAGCAAATGTGGCTCATTGTCATAAAAAGTTCTAAGTTCTTAAAACATTTTTATGCCATATTCTGTAGTCTTTAGAAGATCTGAAGAATATCTGTCTAACTGAAATATATCTCTATATATCTAGAAAACCTAGCTAACATGACTACAAGCTTGACTATTATAGATGACTATCTATTAACCTCTATTTCTTAATTATATCTTACATTTTTAAATGAGCTACACAAACACAGTACCTTAATCAAGAGCAGAAATAAACATATAACAAAATTGACCTTAAATTTGTATCAATAGACCAAGATCCATACCAAAGCAAAGTATTTATCTTTATAGCATATTCCCCTTTAAATGGAAGCAAACATTTATAACCAATATTTGGGAATTTGGCATAGTTCTCTCCAAACTGCTTCCTGCCTTTTGTTGGGTGAAATATTTTGTGGGGTATTCACAGAAACCTTTCAGATTGTCTTGGTCCATCAAACCACATTAGTCTGGAAGGAACCTACAAGTTCTCACTGTCTGTGGAAACAAAAGCAGAGCCTTTTTCCAAAGCAACATATTCTTAGACCCAAATTTTGAAGACAAGAAACCTTTAAAGTACACATGTTGGTTTAGCTTAGCACCATGTAAATGAAATGACTCTCTGTACTTAGCTCATTCACAGTCAAAAAATTCAAAGAAAATACAATAATATACATAATCCAGACTCTCGGTGTATATTCCATCTTTATGTGCCTTATTTTTCTTACTATATTAATTTTTCTACAAATTTAATATTTATTTTATTTACTCCTTTAACCTATGACTGTCTGTTCTCTGTCTCTTTAAAGACTTTGTTTTGCTTTTTTCTATATTTTTTCCTCTCTCTCTCAAACCTACAAACATTTATCCAACACTGTGACTCATTTAGAGGTCTTTTCCATCTGACTCTGTCTTTATTGCATATCTGTAATTATTTTCTGATCAAGAGCGCTTTTAAAATGGTAAGCAACTTGGTTGTAGTGGTTCTGGATGTTGGCTCCGCCTCTCTCAGGCTTTCAATATGGCAGAGGTAGTTCACTGCTGACTCTGGAACTACTGGCTGGGAGCCATCCTTACCACCTCAACTCTGAGTGTCACTGTGCAGCATATAAACCCTTTTTATCTGAGTAAAAGCTAAATCTGCCATATAGCACACTGCAGGGCCTGGAAATATCTCTGTGTATGGTGGCAGGAATCTGCCATGCTCTCCTGCCTGTGTAGGCCTAGCAGACTCTATCCCATTGCCTGCCCAGGCCAGAGGTGGGGGGTTAGGTGGGGTGGAAAGGTGGGGTGTGCTGAGTCATGGGCATGGCCTCAGCTACTTTCTTCCTAACCCCGAGTGGGCATACAAGCACCCAGGCCCACAAACCCCATTCAAGCGCTCCATAGCTGGACCTCCTGAAAGAGTCAGAGCTGTTTGTGTTGGCGAACCAGGAAGCCGCTAATGCTGACTCAGGAAGACCTCTCTTAAAGGCTCTCTGGCACCCCTAGCACCCCTGCTCACTGCCAACAAACGAGCCTATCAGAAAACAAAAAAAAAAAAGATGAAAAAAAGAATGCAGCTAACTTTGCTTTTTTTGTTTGTGTCTAGAATTCCTTTCCAAGCTCTCTCAGGTTTTTTGTGGATTTAGTTGGCACACGTTGGCATGCCAATCTGTTGATAGAGGTTTCTGTCCCACCCAGTCCCATAGCCATTCAATCCCCCAAAAAACACACAGAGGCCTACATTAATTATAAACTGGTTGGCCTATTAGCTCAGGCTTCTCATTAATTAACTCTTCCCAAGAAACTGTTGAGCACCAAAGGCACTCTACTTTTAGAGCTTGTTTGCTTCTTGGCAAAACTGGGCTTTGGGCAAGGAACTTCCCAAGCCTCAACCACTGACAAAATGCACAGTGTCTGGACTGAACAAGCAGGATACAAGAAAAAAGACTACTTTGTCAAGACGGGGTAAGACAGTTTTGAAATTTTTTCCTGCCTCTGAAAATGGTCTGTTAGTTACTCTAGGCCTTAGACAAAGTTGGTTGCTTCAACATTGCAAATGAGACAACTTTGGTTGATTGCCCAGGTAGCCAGTTGTCTCTGTCAGATACCGCACATTTTAGAAGCTGCTTGATTACACTTCCTGCCTGCTCAAGTAATATCTCCCTTCTCAGGCCTTCGATGGGGTTGAAAATTAGATAGTTAGTTACTTTCCTCTTATGATTTAGCCAAGCCATTTCTAATACAAGACTTAGACTCCTTAGGATAGAATGATTATTAAAACATTTAGCATATGTTCCTTGCTTAATATTGTTTATGCAGGTTGTAATTCTAATTCTTATACTTGATATGTGTTCTTATTGTATATAGTTTTGTATTGGGTTTGGAACTCTCTTATTTAGAAAAAAGGGGGAGGTGATGGGGAACCTCCTTCAGCAGCCAATGGCCTTTGAGAGGCTGGACCAGGTCAGAGCATGGCTTTGGGTACCAAAAAGCCACAGTCCCGGCCCGCTCACCCCTCTTCTTCCCATGTGCCACACCTGAATGTCGGACCCCATTCTTATTTCCTTGTTGTGATCTGTGAGTTTCCCTTTCAATAAAGAAAAACCTTAGTATAACCTATTTGGAGCTAGTGTGCAATTATCTGATTTGCGTTCCCCCCATCTGATGCATTCTGCTTCACTTTCTGCCATACTATGTTGCAGCAAGAAATCCCTGTAAGAGAATGCACTTGGCACTGGACTTCTCAGTCTCCAAACCTATGAGAAATCAAATTCTGTGCATTATAAAATTACCAATACTTACATTGTGTTGTAAGTAACACAAAACAAATTATGACTGTGTGGCTGAGGAATTTGTATCAAATGCAGACAAATTTATTCAACAGCTTGCAAAGCAAAAGCAAGGTCATGAGTTGACAGACTTGGCCGCACTGTCACCCTCTGTGCACAATGATGTCACATAGAGACCCATAATGGCAGGTTAGAACTTTTGTGGACTTCTATGCATGCTTTGTTCTCTGGAATACACATTAAACATCTCAGAGAGGAAATACATAATCCTTATCAAACCTATCATAGTGTGAACAGGAGAAGTCATCCATGGGGATATGACTACTGATGCTGCCATGACACTGTGGTAGAAGCCAGATGTCAGAATAACATCAGGAAAAGGAGCCTATGGTCAACAAGTGTTGGTGGTGTGCTGGGCATAGGATTTCCCACATTTAACCTTTATGAAAGTGGCAAGAAATAAAGCCAACAAAGTGATAGACACTTACACACAAGAACACCAGTGCCCAGGAGGAGCCAGCAAGTACAGAAGGTAGCTTTGACCCTGAGTCTTCTGAAACCAAAGCATCAGAGAATGTTAGCCTCAGACTGTAACAGCCATCATCTTCATCAGAGCATTTGTGACTAGTTGAAAGAGACCCTCAAGATCAGTTTTGTTGACTATTCTTTCATAGAAAGAGGCAAGAACATCAACAGACCCATGGCTGAGATTCCAGCTGTTCCATCCTGTATCTCCCAGACAGTCACGAGTCTGTCTGATAGCACATAGTGCTATGGTCTCAGGAAGTGTAAGGTACAGAGAGTGGAAAGTTGTCTGAATGGTGGGTTTAATCCATCCATCCTGAAGTGAAATGTTTCAGTGGTTTGACTGCCTTTGAGTCACCCACATTCCTATAACCTCTTCCCCAAGTTTTGCCATTAAGACCAACATCTCATTGTTTTCTACTTGTTGTGGTAAGTAATATGTGTTTGTGGCAGAAATTTTAGGAAAGTGCAAAGAAGTGTAAAAACAAAAGAAAATATATAATCCGCTGTTCTCAACATTTGAATGTAGTGTAGAAAATCCGGTGGCCTAATGACTAAAGTGGTAGTTGCTGTCTCCACAAAATCTTGAAAAAGAAGTTGTATACCAGTGGTGGGGTTCCACAGAATGGCAGTGTACCGATCCTTACAATGATCACAAACATTTCCATAGCATTTGACATATTGCTGATGTTATTCTAAGTACTTTATATACTCATTTACTAACAGGGAGGAGGAAAGCCAACGTAGTTGATAAATTTCAATATTTTATACCATCATAAAATTCATCCCAACAATTTCAAACTTCTCTCTTTCCTTCCCCTGACACTCAGGAAACAGCAACAGAAACTCTCTGATAACGTATGGACAGCAGCTTATTAAGGCCCCGCTAATCAAAGCCCTGTGTGTGGCTCCTGAATAGGCCCCTTCTCCACCAAAAGTCTTACAGGACCACTGAGCATCAATTGTCACTTCATACCAGCCACATCTGTTCATTGGTTGAAATCAAATTCTTCAGCTCTCTCCTGGACCTGCAAGCCAAAAATACTGGAGTGAGCTCCCCAGTTTATGCCTCATCAAGCCTTCCAACAGTGCTAATGCATGCTCTAGCTTGGGAACCCACGACTTAAGACATATTAGGAGCCCCCAGAACTCTGGAGGGTAAAGCAGGAACATCATGTTTTCCAGACGAGCATGGGCTGCATAGTGAGCTCCTGTACACCCCCCTCCTGCAAAAGATAGAGTAAAATGTTGATAGTGATCACCCCCGCTGCTGGGCTGTGTGTTGTTGTCATCAAGTGAGCCCTTGAAAAAGAGATGAACTTTCCCCAGGTCTCAAAGAGATCCCCTTTAAAAAGGGAGAAATAGGGAGCAAGGCAGTGCCAGGCTTTAGGGTTGGACAATGATGTGAGGCCTCACTTGCTGCATCTGGTGTGGAAAATCCTCCGCTCTCACCTTCAGCTCTCTGTCTTGTCGCTGCCAATCAATAGCTGTCAATGACCATTACTGTAGGGGAGCTGGGAAATGCTGATGAGGCAGAAAGTGAGTGAGAAGTGCAGGCAGCAGGGGGCCAGAGGTGGTGGGGAGGTGAAGCCTGGAGTCCGGACCACCCTCATCAATGTCCTGCCCATGGGGTCATCCTCCTTGTCCTCTGCTGCTATCAGGCTGCTCAACCTGCACTTCCTCCCTCTGTCCCCTTCCTTCCCCTCTCCCTCTCTTCTACAGATCCTGTCCAACCCATTGCCTATCTTACATACAGCACAAAAAAACATCTACCAGGAGTTTGCGCAGGTCTGGTACCTAGATATGTTTGGGCAGGACCAAGACATCCTGAATTTCTCCCAACAGTACCCAGTATTGATCCTTCCCAAAGTAGATCCCTGAGATGCATCTTAACTACTCCCCCCAGACTCCAACTTCATTTTGCCCATGCATTCTCTGCACATCAACTTCCAAGGCTCTTTAAGTTGATATGGGAACTTCTTTTCATTTCTACAAGCCCATAAGAGCTCTGCTATCCTTGGGATATAGGCAGTACTTCTTTAGGTGGCCTGTAGGCCCCCCTTCTGGGACTAGGTCTGCAGCAACTGACCTAGAGAGGTTGGTGACTTTTGGGGATAGGGGGCTGGGGTTGCACTGTATCTTTTTCTCCTTCTAACTTGGTCTCCCCACTTGTCTCTCACCCATGATTAATGACAGTCACTCAAGAACCAGAATCTGGTTCTTTGATGGATTTTCTTTCAAGACCATGTAGAGACTAAGGCAAACACAAACTTAAATTCCAGCTTTCTTGATCAAGAAATCCAGCTAGCTGCCTCAATGGGATGTTTCTAGTTCATTTCTGTTGGATGTTTATAATCCTTTTTTTTTTTTTCATTTGCTCTCTCAATTGGCCTACTCCCATCATCTCCACTAGATGTCTTGAGCACCTGATTGGATGATGTTCTGTGATCTAGCTGAGGATCTCTCCACTACTTGCTCTTTATTCTTCTGCTTTTGCTCGCTGCCTATGTAATCAACTCACTCATTTAAACCTGAAAGCACCACTATTGTAGGCTATTCTCTGGATCACACAGAGCATCCACCTACCTTAACCCCCTCTATGCTTATAGTACCCTGGCTCTGTCACTCTACCAGTTTCTTACTGTTGAGGACAAGACATGCAGGAGCATGGATTAGAAGTACTGGATCATGCATGCTGAGTGCTAGTTGAAAAGTAACAAGTGTATGGGGTCATATTCAGAGAGGCAGCTCTTGGCCATCATCTCTGGTCAGTTGCTTCTCCTATTTTTCATGTCAACCTTAGACAATCTTTCTTGTAGAATTTTTTTGGACCAGCCCCCAAATAATGACATGGAGACTTATTATTAATTATGAAAGTTTTGCCTTAGCTTAGGCTTGTGCCCAACTAGTTCTTATAACTTAAATTAACCTATTTCTATTCATCTACATTCTTCCATGTGAGTCTTTACCTCTCCTCCCATTCTGTATGTCCAACTCCCTCTGTGCCTCACTGGCTTAATTCCATGTGCCTTGGATTCTCCCCAAGTTCTTCCCAGAAATCCCTCCTATTCTCTCCTGCCTAGCTATTGTCCATTCAGCTCTTTATTAAACCAATAAAAAAGGGGCTTTGGCAGGTGAGGTAAAACAGCAACACATCTTCACACTGTAATCAAACCTCCTGCAACAGTCAACCACGTCACACATCCCACTAGCACATGACCTTGTCTCCTGATTCACACCGCTGATCCCAGAAGTTGATTTCTTCCACTGAGTCAGATGCTTCCTGCTGTTTGCCATGCTATCCGAGGCTGGACTACCTCTTTATAGAGCTTTTCCTCCGGCCAGACAGAGAGTACCATAAGGCCTCTCTTACTTATCCTCCTGACTCCTCAGCCGAGTACATAGTCTAAACCAGAGTAAGTGCTTAGGAAACATTTGCCGCAATGAGAGGATCATACCTACTTATAGAGTAGACATTAAACACCTGCACCATGCAGTCAAAATAGTGTGTGGTGCCCACGCTTAGGATTAGCCTGCAAGTAAGGAAAAGAACTCAACACTAAGAACAGCACTTCTAATTCCATGGTTGACACTCTAGGATTCTCGTGGTGAGCCTAATAACGATGCTGAGACAGGCCAGCCTGCCCACCAGGATGACAGGCTGCCAATGGCCAAGGCAATACCCACAGTAGGATCAGAGGTCCAGGACAGCTGTAACCGCACAGCTGTGCATCTGCTCATTACTGATATGTACATTTGTCTCCCTGCCACTCATCCTCAGATGACACGGGATGAACGGATGTGTCTGGAGGAACTGTGTGGGCGGAGGCAGCCAACATATGGCTCCTATGCCTTCCCATTTATACATGTTGATATTTTCCCCACACCATGTGCTGAGCCCATAGACATTGTTTGTTTGGAAGTCAGCCTAATTAGTGAACTGGGTCTTACTTTTCTCTCTGTGCCAATTTTTAACTTAATTCTAAAAAAAAAAAAAAAAGTAAAAGAAAAAAGAAAAAAAAGGCTCCATTCAAGAGTATACAGCCTGGCCCACAGCCACTGTTTTGGTCCCTTCACCCTTTGAAAGATGTGTGTTAAAGGATCAACACCCAACATCCATAGAGTCACTAAAGTCAATAGAAGCAGGGAGGATAAAACACAGTGTTTTCCCTCACTTCAACCTCTCTATGGCTGCAGGTATCAAGATACAGGTTCTCCAAAAGTGTGTTTTTAGCACACTTGGGTAGAAGAGAGTTGTGTTACTGTGCTATATTTTGGCTTAAAAAATTCTCAAAGACACCTCTGTGACATCAAGCTCTTCTGAAGCATCCGCTATGCCACTTTGCCACCTTCCACCCTGCCCTTCAACCTCCATTCCAATTTGAACCCTCAGACAATTCACCAGGCACCGGTCATTCACTACCACACATTGTGTGCTCACTCTTGAAGCCTAGAATGCTTTCCCTCCTCTGCCCCACACCTAAGATTCAGCACATTCAGTATCACACATTATGAACAAGTAGTGTGCTGCTTCAGAGTTTGATTTGTTAGACTTGTTCTGAAGACAAAATGAGTGAGATTCAGAAAAAAAAAGTCACATGACTTGTCCATGGTCAACAGCTAATAACTATCAGAGCCAATGACATGTTTCAGTGTGGGGGCCTCACCTCTCATGATTCAGTTTGTTCTTTCCCTCTTCTCTGAAGTCTCTTTTGAGCCCTATATATCTTGTCCAAAACTCCCCACACCTTTCTACACACACACACACACACACACACACGCATGCACACACGCACGCACGCATGCACACACCCACTTCTCTAGGCAAACTTCTAACAGAACCTTGAAATCACACAGCACTCTGCTGTCTCACAAAGTGAAACTCCACAAAACGGGAAAGGACCCAGAGTCTTGGCACTTGCGTGAAGTCCTGACACATCTGTAGGTGTCTACTACATTGTTTTTAAATGAGTTAATTAAGGGGTGATGAAGACAGCATCTCAGTAGATGTAAAGAACAGCGGGAACAAAACACGCTCTTCCAAGTGGCACAGCCTCCTCTCATCACCACAGTAGCTGCCGAGCCTTCTGAGTTTCTTACAAAGGTACCGATTTTCTCTTGGACAGCTTCTCTGCATGGCAGGCATGCTGATCTCATGGGACAAATGATATCTGAATTAGAAACTGGATAGTGGTGGCTTCTGAAGATACAGATGGACCAAGAATCCTGACTCCTTGTTATACGCAGCTAGGAGGGAGTGACATGTGACTGGGATGTAGACCCTTCCAGGCAAGCACACCTTAACCACTGTAACACACAATCATGAGCCTTCATGGAGCTATGTTCCTAAGGCCCCAGGTCAGAGGTCCCTGGACTTCTCACAGACATGTACCTGAATGGAGCCACCACCACATGTGGTTTCACACAGCTCTGTGCCTGGAAGCAGAATCCCTAGCCATCTCTTTCATTAGTGTCACCATCTTTCACAGTAAGGAAAACACATGCTTATTATTGTTCTCAACAACCGCAGGAAAATGAGCTTCAAATGATGTTCTTTCTCTTCCCTACTCAAAAAGTAAAGTCTGGGGAGTCATCTCGCTGAGACAATTATGACTGTGGAAACCATGCTGATGGAATCATTGGGTCCCGGGAAGAATGTTCTCATGTTTTTCTTGACATCATTTCCACATGTTAGTATCATGCTCTGCATGTGTTATTCTCATGCTAAAGTTCTGTCGTGTTCACACTATAAAGAACACACAGGACATGTTGAGAAGAGAGGCAATCATGGATCTGAGCAGATCACATCTCACTCCTGGCATCCCCTGAAAGCAGTTGCCATACTATCGTATTATATCCTTACTGTCTGTTCTCTTCCCCTTCCTCGCTGTAGGATGCACTTCTGGAAGAAGGGATTTGCCTTACCACCTCTCTGTTGCTGATCTTAAGCCTCATCACTGTTTAGGAAGATGGTCTATATAAATACTACATGCTAATGGGTTTCTCAGAAAGATTTTCTGAATAAATGAATGTCTGAATGAGAAAGTGGGCCAAAGGCAGAAGACCTCATGATCTCTAGCCCAGGAAGTTCTCAGACAGAAACTTCGTTTTGATGTATTCACCTTCATATCCTTTACTGAGAAGACAGGGAACTAGAGTCCTCATGAGTTAGCTTGTTATTCTATATCTGCTATCCACTGTGTGCCGGTACCATGTTAGGGGTGGGAAGAAGAGCCACAGTGTTCTGAGCACTGCAGGCCCCACAACTTTGGTGTAGGACTGCCCAACTGAAGGTTTCATTAGGGCAACCATAAAGTTTGCCTAGCTCAGAGAGAAATGAAGATGCCAAGTCTTGGCCAACATCCAGTGAGTCAATCAGATCTCCTCACAGATCAGCGTCTCAACTCACAGCCAATAGGCCATACTCAAGAGATTGCTTCCTTCACATGAAGACATGCTTGGCAGCTGGATTTAAGGTGAAGAGAGAGAGAGAGAGAGAGAGAAAGAGAGAGAGAGAGAGAGAGGTGTCTTTGTGAGTGTCTTCCAAGTGTGCTATAGCACATACGGGCCAGAATAAGAGCAGTTTCCACCTGTCCTACACTGAGACTCTAATCTAGCCTTCTCTCTTCCTGCATCTACACCTTTGCGGGGCAGATGGTAATCTCAGACTACAGGTTTCCTCATAGCAAGCAACCTGATCCCACCTCCTGATCTGAATAAGACAGGGATGAGAGGGGACTATGTAGAGTCCTCGAGAGTGGCAGGCAGGCAGTTGGGAATCCATACCAGAGAGACAGTAATGGTGAGACCACGTATGAGCCAAAGTTCAGCTACCACGTGCCCCATGTTCCAAATTTGAAAAGAAACAATTGCAGTTTTCAAGACAACAACACTGGAATATTAAACGGCAGATATGGGGCCATTTTGAACACAAAGACTGTGTGTCTACATGGATACATTGGTCATGTACCCATGATGGAAGCCCTGGGCTGGATAGAAAAAGCATCACCAACTGTAGGACTGCCTAGACGATCGGGAAAAGAAGTCCAGAGCAAGTGAAGGATCAGAGGAGATGAACCCAACTCTATTGGGAAGACATGAAAGGCAGAGTCATGGAGATGTTTTTACAGCCCACCTGCTGGGTGTCGGAGAGGTCTCTCCTGGACTTTCCTTCCCCATAGTGCTCAGAGAGATGTTCTTACAGCCCACCTACTGGGTATCAGAGAGGTCTCCCCTGGCTTTCCCTTCCCCATAGTGCTCAGAGAGACATCTCAGAACAATTAGCATCAACCTCACAACACTGTGACAAATGTGGATTCTCCAGGCTCATCTCAGTCCCTCTGAGTGAAGACCTGGAGAGTGATACCCTAGATGTGATGTGACACCTCTCCAGGCAAGGCCAGTGCAAGCTTAGTTGTGAGATCTCCAGGTCCAGATAGCAGCACTGAAAGCCCATCGGTATGATGTGATCCCAGAGATCACTCAACAAACTCAAGCAGCACAGAATGGTGCTCAGAAAGGAGAACATGGACCCGGGATGCTTGGGGTTGAAACCTGACCTTTGTCATGGCCTATATGACTATTATCTACCATCAGTAACATGACAATGTTCCCATCTCCTGATGATCAAAACATGGAGATTCCCAAAGTGTTTGGTAGAGTGCTTTGAACACGGTATGTGCTCTGTATTTGGTAATCAAAATAATAAGATAACAGTGATAGCTAACACTGGTCAAACACTATAGAACTGGCACTGGTCATATGTTCACAATGAAGCTCTCATTTTGCCATGTAAGTCTTTTCACCTCTTCTCAACCTATTAAATAGTTGTTGTTTTTTGGTTTTTGCTTTTGTGTTTTTTTTTTTTAAAAAGCATTGTCAGAGAATACACAAGGGCAAACAGACATCAAACTCTTTTGTCCTAGGCTTGTGTCTGAATCTATTGTGAATCTATTGTTGATGCATCGAGCCTTACTCCCACCCCCTCATGAGGTCCAGCCAAGATAAATCTCTGTCTATCTTGTTTGTAGGGAATTAGACTAAGTACTAAAGGAATCTGGCACATAGTAGGCCCTAGATGCACACAGATCCTTCTGTAGTCACACAAAACCTACTGCATACTAGTAGGGTTGCCTGTTAACCCCTGACTGACATGTTATTTGCAAAATGAAGATCGTTTCCACATCCCTGCTAATCAGGGAAACATCTTCATTTGGTTTTAGCCTTTTCTGATGGAAGCTTTTAGGACAGGGGCCTCATCTTTCTCTCTGTCTCAGCCATTCCTGCTGCTTTTCTCCTTGAAGAAAGCATACAAATATATTCAAAGAACACTGGCATTTAGATGCCCTGCAGTTTAAGGACCTATTTAAAATTAAGCATGCTGAATAAAAGTCCTTTATGAGGTATTCTAAACCCCTATAAAATACCTTCGCTGACTCCTCAGGAAGCATGTTATTTGCAGCTTCGTAAACAGGGCTACGTGGTGGGTGTCTCAGCCAGGTTGGGATTAGGAAATCCCACACTTAATTCTCAAGATCTGAAATGGTCTACCTTCTCTCTGCCTGAGGATTGTAGCAAGCCTGGACAGCATGCCAACCCCCTTGGAAATCACCTGTGAGGGTCCCATGTGTGTGAGGGGGCCAATATAATCCAGCCAGTTGCTTTTCGGCCATTGTGTGCTCAGGGAAGCTCCACTGGCTCTGCTGGACCCCTCCCCCACTTTCTCGGAGCTCCAAGGTTATGATTCACAGAAGGAACTACACACACATTGTACTAAATGTCAGTTCTGTGGTTTTACACTAAATTCCCATTACGTAAGGTACAACACTTCTGAGGAATAGGACGCTAGGGACATGGGGCCTTTTGTACTGCCTTTGCAATACCCTGTGAATCTGTAGAGGCTTATTCTAAATGAAAAGTTAAATTCAAAAGGAGATTTTTAGATTTTAAGAGGATTTCATGGCTCCTCAGTAAATGACCCATAATCTAGTAGGCTATGCCCTGCCTCATTTCCTAGGGAACCAATTCCTAAAGGAACTGGAATGCCTGTCTTTTGTAAATTGATCTTTATTTAAACTCTGAAAGGAAATGTGACACATTAGACATTTACTAAAATGTCTGCAAGATCCTGGATTGTTGAGTTTGGTTTCTGGAGGGCTTGCTTATTAATTATACTAAATACCAATGTTATTCCCTAGACTCTAGGGCCCAGAGAGTGTGATGTTTTATGCTATATTAAAGCCTACAAATATTCATAAGGGCTAATTCCTTAGGCATCACTTTATTCGATACTGCTTTTTCTATATGTTTTTATTAAAGTCAATTCAATTAATAGTTCAATAAGCCGTGACTACTCTGCACCTGTCATGTAAAGTGAATCCTCAACATGCATAGTAAGACTCTGGGCTAGATGTCATTGTCACCAACATCGTGTCATGGGTAAAGTATAAATAACCAACTCTCCCAAAGTTAGGTGGCTGGTAGACAGAGTTCCTTAGGCTGCAATGATCTTGTGACACACAAGAACAGCAAGAATGCCCTTAGGTACTCAGGGAATTTTTTTTTTTTAATTTTGGTAAAAGGCGTGTGCCACAAACTGGACTTCTTCAGAAATCTTGGTCTCGTACAGTAATGCTAACTATAGATGCGTTGTTTAAAACACATCTAGAAGAATTGAAATTGAGCTAAGAGCTTGAAACAATGGCTGCGGTATGTAAAGTGGTGCGGGCCAGTGTGGACACTGTCCAGGGTGCTAAACACTGAAGTATGTCTGACTAATCCTTAGAAGGTTCCCAAACAGAAAAGGAATTTTAGCTGTTATCTTTTGAAATTATTTTACCAGTGTTGAGAGTAAGTTAAGAAATCAAAGGAATGGAGGGGCAGAGGAAAATAGATGCTTAATATAAAAGAAAAGAAAAAATACAAGAGACCGCTTTGGAAACTTCAGTGTTACAAAGAGAACTTGTTTTCCAAATAAGACCAAACAACCCTTGTCTGATGGGCACTGGGGTGGGAAGCCACTGAATCTCACTGAAATCCCAGTTCTGCCTCTCATATAATGACAGCTGATGTTTCAACCTGATGGAGATAGGAAATTAAAAAAGAGAGGCCATGTGAGGAAGCGCTTTCTGTATTTTAAACGTATTAGCACATGAGACGCTGTTACTGCTAACCAAGTAATAAAAGGTGCAGCCAACATTGCAGGCTTTCATCAATTTATTACCACCAAATAAAGATCTATTAACACTCTATTTTCTCACAAATACACTAGGATAAAGCTCGAGTCCCCTTTTTATGAGATCAGCAAAGCCTGTTAGTAAAAGAAAGGCCATGCATGCCTAGCATCTATTGAGAGATAAGGCAGAACATTCGATAATGATCTGCTGACCGGGCAGGGAATTCACCTTCTCAGGGCCAGAAAATGAGCGATGTCTGAACGTGGAGAAAGGTCTGAACGTGGAGAAAGGTCTCAGGTTAGATGCCATCAATCGGAACGACAGACTGTTGAGATGTGAGGGTGCAGCATCCAACTCCAACATAAAACCACACTCCCCCTCGCATCGGCAGGATCAAAGCACCTGATGCATTCATCAAGCTCCAGAGAACCCCCTCCAGCTCTGCGTGGTCTCCACTACTGAGAAATGTAGGGGAAAGAGCGGCGGGAATGAAACTGTGAAGCACCTGCGATTACACTTGAAAATTTTCAATGTTACCTTGGAAATTTAGCTAAATGCTGTAAGGAAAGAAAGGCAAGGTAGGGATTGGAGGTCAAAAAGATATTAGGACTCCCCATGAGATGGGTCTGGTGATTAAGGATGGCTTCTTCAGGAAAAGAAAATGAATCCCAAACCAGCAATGAAGGCAGGCGGACAGGAAACTTCAGGTTTTCAAAGTAATTTGACAGACTACCCTCCTGGGCTTGATGTCTGATGTTATTGGGAAGAAAGAATGAATTCTAAAATGTTGCTTAATTTTCTGGTGACATGTGAAATTATTTTAATATCACACAACAGGATATAAGTTTCAGGGCAAAATGGTACTTTCTCCCCAATCCATCCCCCATCCCACCACCATTCACCTTCTCACTCTCTACTTCTCCTAGTCCTCCTCCTCTGCTTCTTTGGTGCTGGAAATTGAACTTAAGGCCTTGCAAATGCTAAATGAATGCCCCACCTCTGAGTTTAACCCCTCTCAAGTACACACACACACACACACACACACACACACACACACACACACGAGAGAGAGAGAGGGGGAGAAGGAGAGAGAAAGAGCACTTTTAAAACTGTTTTATAAAGATAGGGTCTTAATAAATTGTCAAAGATGGCCTTGAACTTGCTCTAGTCAAAGCAGGCCTTGAACTTGGCACCCAGCCTCCTGAGTGTCTGGAAGTATGTGCTTTCTGCCAACAAAAATGAGATTAACAAGTGAGGGGTTGGGCCCTGAGAGCCATGAAGATTCAAGGAGGAATGGAGACAGGCAGAATTGGAAGACGGCTTCATAGTGACACTGGACTGGAAGTCCAAAACACAGGAACCCTGTGGGGTGCACCTTGCCTGGAACCGAGGCTGCGTCCTTACTGACTTTCTCCCGTGCAGACTGCCAAGCAGCCCCCAGCATTCCAAGCTGCCATGATCCTGAACCTTCGCACATTTTGTGTCTTCTTCCTGGGGTACCCCACACTCCACCACACAGGGGAGCCCTGCCATCCTTCCGGAATGCCTTGGGAAGGAATCTATGGTGCATGTGTTGGCCCTGGGCCATCATCAGACTTCATCAGTGTGAAGCTGTCTTATCTACATGTTCCTGGCTCCAAACTCAGCACTATTAAGTTAACAATATCACTTTGATGAATAAATAACTGAATACTCAGAAGCAGCGTGAAACCAATTGGAACAAACAGGGAGGATGCCATGAGAAGAAACTGAGTTGTAACTGATTCACCAGATGTTTGGGTTTATAAATTTTCTTTATAATACTCCAATGTGAGACAAACTGACAGATCAATAGATGTGACAGAAACCATGTGAGGCCTGAATTTGATTTGGAGAGAAGCAAATATCATCTCTAGAATTATAGGAAAGCCATGTTTTTATTACCCTATAAACTTTTAAGCTACCAAGTGCATTTTAATCTAAAACTCCCTAAATAATCGCTTCTAAAATGGGAGCCTAGAATGTGGAAAAAATAAATGTTTTCATCTTTAGCTTAAATATTCAGTTATTATCTTGATATAATTGTAGGCGGCCAGTTGTTCCTTCCTGCTGGGTAGGACTCTGATACTTCGCCACTCAGCCCCTTCCAAGGCACAGACAAAAAGTAGAATCCAGAGGATTCAATTGAGCAGCCATTTCTCGTCAGTTCTTTGCTGGAGCTGATTCTTTCTGACCCTTAACAGCCTCACCCAAAGCTGCCTGGCCGCACTGATTGGGTTCAGAACCTGTTTCTAACAGTGTTTAGTCAAGTCACACACTAAGGAAGCCACCTTACTGTCCTGAGACGTAAGTGGAGTTGATGGCACACCTGCCTTGTAGGACAGCAATTCTCAGCTAGGGAAGTTCTGACGCCCAGTGGACACTGGCCAGCTTTGTCAACACAGTGTGGTGTTCTTTGGTCAACCTACTATGCACAGAATTGTGTTCTCTCTCTCTCTCTCTCTCTCTCTCTCTCTCTCTCTCTCTCACACACACACACACACACACACACACACTAGACGACCAATCATGTTACAATGTTACAGTTGAGAAAGTCCGAGCATAGAGTTCTCAGAAAGCACTTAATGCATGGTGGCAACTCCTTACTTCATCATCAGAATCCCACCCCTCCTCTTGGCTTCTTGATTTCTAATTCAAAAATCTTACTCTTGTATGTTCTAAGTTTTTCAATGGATGTGTTTCTCCATTCTTTTACACTGGGACATCTGTCTCCTGGAGATCTTTCTTGGCTCCCACCCTAAACCAAAGCAGCCCTGTGAGACAGGAAGCTCTTCCTGGCCTGGAGAGAGCCAATACTTTCTTGCACAGACCATCATAGTGATCTCAGTACTCAATACAAGATATTCTGGGGGAAGAGTTGCTGGACCAGATCAAGATCTGCAGCTTTCAGCATCACTAGAGTGTCTAAAAAGAAACATCACTTCTGTTCTGATACACTCCAGGCACTAACTCCTAAGGAAAAGATAGCAGGAAAATGATTTAGGCTTCCTTTCCCAAAGCACCACGCCCACTTCTAACTTCATTTCCCACCATCCTACATGAGTTTCCCTTTAAACTGCCATGCTTGTTATCTCCAGGGCTCATCTCTGCTTGTTTCCACACACTGACTGTCACTGTCCCCTGCCTCACCACCTTCCCCCTCCTTTTCACACGGCCAGACTCCACCTCTCTTCAGATCAAAGCCTGATTTTACCTCATCCTTAAAATGCCTGCTGGTGAGCCCAGTCCATCAGCCTCCATCTCCGGTCATCTGTCACACTTTGAGTTCTTCTGCAGATGATCACTGTGGCATTTTGCTCATCTTTCTGGGATTCAGACTCTTGGTCTGTGACTCAAGCACTGGTCGGGTCTTTTATGCATCCCAATATCCATAGCCCTCCCCAGAAAACATATCAATGCTACTGAGAAATAAATCCAAGTTGAAGAGAACTCTGGAAGGAGGCTAATTTGCACTGAGGCCAACAGCTATAGATGTTGCTAACGCCCTTAGATTGCGTCTGATGTTTCCTTAAGTTTTCTGATTTAAACTGAACAGTTCTCCCCACAGAAGAGGAGAGTTCTTTCATGTAATTGTTAGGAAGATAGGAAAAAGAACAAATGTTTATTAAAATCTCAACCTCTTGTCTTTCCACGTTCCTCAGTCACATGCTCTCGAAGGTTGACAGTTGACCATATGTTCAAATAAGCATCACCCTTAGAAGCTTTGAGTTCCCATTAATAAATGTAATTGAGAGGAATAAAACATTTGGATCCCATTTAATAAGTCAATAAAATGCAAATGGAGGTGTGGTAGGCAGTACCAGAAGGAGCACTTTTTCTCCTAGAAAAGGGTACTGCTCCTTTGTCCCACGGAGCCGAGCAGAGAGGAGCTGGCAACCCTCAGTAGGCCGGCTTTTGGGACCGGGATCCTCGCCCAACCAGCCTCTGCGGATTCATCTGGACCCTGTCCCGGCTGCACCTGGGCTCGGCCCACCCGGGCTGAGGCCTTGGGGGAAGGGCGAGTCCCCTGCTAGGGGGCCTCCTTTGTCCCACGGA